>UZAN01050185.1:0-10026 GCA_900618425.1 Echinostoma caproni
AGATAGATGGATAAATAGATAGATAAATTTTCACCTCGTGACACTCAAAGTTATCAAACACACACTTCTATTTATTTGATCAATTCTTTTCTAATTCCTCGTTCGTCCAATGGATAGGAAACTAAATGCTCTATATTCTCACTTTCTATCGATAGGTTCAGACGCTTTGTACCGATTTATTATTGCTGGTCGTACATCTGATAGCATGTTTCCGTTACCCTGCTGGTACCTTTATGTAGTAGAATGGCAACTACCTGAAACATTCAGGCGAATCAATGACTAGACTCAATGAACAACCTAATCGTTTTGATACTTATCAAATCGCAAGGACGACTCATGGCTGACTAAGTTCAATAGTACGGGAACTGCTCGCCGGACTGTCAAACAGTCTTGCTGAGTCAGCGGCAGCTGCAGCGGTAACATCCAATCACACTCGTGGTATCGTGTGGGTTGGCTTTGATAAAGTGCACTGCGCAAAATTTCTTTTCGGCTCTAATTACTTTTTCATTGCATACATATTTTAAGTCTCATTGATATAGTCACACCTGCCTACTAGGATGTTCCTCGACCACCACACTGTTTACGACCACGCCCAAGTCTGGTGGGTGCGTGAGTGTGTAGCTGACGAAAAGGAACTTTTTCACAAAAATGTGGCAAACTGGTGAGCATGCACTAGTATGAATATGGCCGAATAGGCCATCTGTTCTTCAATTCAGATGTTGGGTTTGTCTGGTAATAACGACCGAAGAGAAATCGAACAAGTTATGGGGAACGTGAACACGAGTGATACCACCATACACTTCGAAGGATAATGTACAAATCGTCTTCGGAGATAGCTTGAATGTTTCGCGAACAGTGGACTGTACTCCATTGCTATTTATAATGTGCGAAAACAGCTACCACAGCTTGCTTCTCACTATGAACAGCATTACTTAAACACCCAGAGTAAAAGTTATCATGAGGGGGATTGTAAATTTAGAAAAGTAAAATCCCCCTGGATCAACGCTCGGTGTGAGTTCTTTTGTACATACAGGAAGTGGATTTTTTTCGAAAGAAATGTCAGTTTATGACAGCCATATAGGATTGCTAAATTCATCTTATATTACACACTGGAGTTGCCATCAGAAAGTGTCGGACTACCAAGACCCACGGTGAAATGTTTAAATCAAATTTTAATGCACGACAGAATTCAGACTTTGCACATCCACATTCCCCCTCATGTTTCCGGATCGATTTTCAAAGCACAAGCTCAAAGGGTGATTTATCTGATGAACTTCCATGAAGAATCAATAAGAGCCAATTTTGAATACAAAAATCATGCAAAAAACGATCTGCCGTGGTCAGATGCACGTGCTCTGAGGTCATTGAGATCGTCCTGCCTAGGATACGGTCTACTCAACAATTTTAGGATGGCACGAGTTGATCCAAATTAACTCTTCACTGATAACCGCACGGGGTTTTCTAATGTGGCAGTTCTGTGGCCCTTTACGTTGACCCGACAAGAACTAGCACGCGTTATTTTGTGGGTTGCACTGGTCTCAGCTAGTAGAAAACGAAATATTCTCTTTTTTGCTTTATAGCGAGAAACAACAAAGGTTGAATATTGTTCAATAAACCCGTCGCCGGATTATGTTCTAATTTGGAAATGCTCGTTATCTATGGCTGTGTGATGTGGAATCGCAAACGTAAACCTGTTGATTGGGAGACCGCAGATGTTTGTCAGGAACCGTCCTCCCCCCCCCACCCACGTAGGAATGTTTTGTTTGTTGAACGAGGCCCCGTGGAACGTCTGCCTGACTAATCGACTTTAGGCAGCCGTTCTGTGATAAAATAATTCACTAATGTTCCTTTTGTATGTGCATTTCTTTTTCCATCTGTCTCCTTACAAGAAAGGCCAGTGACAAACCTGGGTAGGATGTCTCATTTTGAAATCCGCATGGAACCATAATGCCTTCTATGCGGGAAATTTAACTAATGCACTCAGAGAGTGCTTGCACGTCGTCGAGATCTATCGTGCATCGTTCAGATTTCATCTTCACGCATATTACTTTGTTAACTCTGCCATAAATACACACTCAAGCAGCACCAGAGTCTAACTTCACACTTTTGCGAACCCATCACTACTGCTCTTTTATCGGCCCGTCTGGAATGTAAAGTCCGGAATCATTGCATTGAAGATGTGTGAGTGCAATCGCTAGGAAAACCAGCTCGCAATAAAGCTGACCAAAAATGCCTATTTAGGCTTGTTCTGTTGTTTTAAATAATAACCAGTTGGTGCATTGGATTCGGAAGCGATGTAAGGAGACACAGCTGCCTACCTGCTAATTCCATTCGAATGCTTTGCATAGAATCAGGACTTTCCTGCAGGTTCGCTCAACCTTGCCACAAATCAATCTACTAGGCTGCATTTTCATTCACCCTTAAGGCGCAGATAGTCAGCTGGTTTCAATGATAATCACTGAATAACTGATGGATTTTAAGGAAAGCAAAACTCGAGTATATGGTTGACTGGATTAGGTGTGAATAGTGCGTGTGTGCAGATAAAGTCTGAAAGATGGACAGCGGAGAGTGATATGACCTAAACCACACCACTTCTCATAAGTAAGAATGAGTTAAAGGGAAATTCTCTGCGATCAAATGATTTCGATAACTTCATTGACATGCTCCAGACTGAGATATGATATTCGATTCTTGCCACAGCCACCTCATTTGTTTCACTCGACCGGCTCCGTGTCGGGCCTATTGCATTTTGGTCTGATGCTGCTCTCTATTTCAAGTCCCGGGACTTGGGTTGCCGGTTACCCTAATTGAACACGAAATGGCGGTGCGTAACAACAATAATAGTATTGAATAAAACAAAAAGTTTCATCACCGTATGTAGAAACACAAGGATAAAATATCTACAAGTTTCAAAACACGAAAGAAAGCTCTGTCGGCAGCACGGTGGAAAAAGATGACCACATTACCATCTTCAAATCTAAAGTGAACTTGCAGTTCACAGAAACAAGCATATCTTTCATCGATAACCTTTGACAGAAATATCTGATTTTCATTTCATCACGGAGCAAAGCAATGAAAATGTGAAAACGATTTCATCAAGGGTTTGCAGTCAACCAGGGCGGTCTAAGGCTGAAAAGTACATAATTTGGGTGGTAGCATAGGAGATCGATTTCAAAAAGCTGCTGAGCCCAATAGGCTTTTTGGAAGAGGGCAGTTGTGGCTAATGTGTTTGTATGCCGCTGACGTTGCCCTACTCCGTTGCTTAGTAATTGATTTTGATAGAACCCAGTGGATTTCGGTTTCACGATTTGTATCCGTATAGGTGTTGTTGCAACTCATTACGTGCATGCTATGTAGCAGATTACATGAATGTTTACAAAACATTTTTAGTATTACCGGTAATATGTTGGTCATTATTATACTGCTACCATGAAAACGAAGCACTCTTTTTCTTGCACAAACTAGGCTTGAAATCACAGCGGTCTCAGCAAACTGTACTAAAGGTCAATTGCCGGTGAAGAGGACCAAATCGATCAAATGGCGTCAAACAGAAGAGGCTGGGGGCTGTTTGATTGGTGATCTTCTACCTGGTTCCCTTAGGCTGATATGGCTGTCTACTCCCCAGGATGCATGTTCGGTCACTCGCAGTTGCATGTGATTCAGTTAAGCCTAATTCGGTGGATCAATCCCCGCACGCAATATACCATATAGTATGCACCTGATGACATGCAGCGAGATATATTCGGGTACAAATTGTGAAACCTATCTGTATCGTGTTTATTATGGTGAAGAGTTGTTTCGGTGTTTAGACCTCCCAAACGTTTGCTGCCTGTCAAACAATTTTATTAGTCAATTTGAGTTTTATTATCATTACATTAGATCTGGAAACGAAGGTACCCTTAGGGATTCGATCAGGTGCTCGCGTTCTCTGAATTCTCGCCTACCCTCTGACGCTCTAAAGACCGCTTCTATGTGACACAATACCAAATGTGATAAAAAAAACAGTGTCTCTCGGTGAGTTACGACAGAGATGCATTCGTAAACCCAGTGATATAAGGCACTTAGTGGCTACGTGATAGGCATCAGGATCTTTCCTTTATGCCAGACAATAATCAATTGTGAATAAGGTGGTCGGTTGTCGCAGAATTTTCGGGCATAAGAAGCAAAAGAGTTCATAAGGTCGGCAAGATGAAACAGATCTCCAGATTTCAGAATGACAAGTGCAAAGTAAAAAAGTGAAGTTGCTGGCTGATCACGATTCTAATGCCAATCAATAAAAATGTACCTAATCATGAAGTGTGATTCACATTTCTCGGATTTCGTGCGAACAAAATCGTTTCGAAATGCAATTGACTGTTTTGATAGAAAAATCTATTCAAGTTTGTATAGGGAAAATGATTCAAAACCCTTTTCGTCTCCGAAATTTGGCATTTGGGAACTCACCATTTCTTTTTTCATTCTATTTATTTTCATTCAACTTCCTTTTTATGGACCATATGTGTTGATACAAACAATTTTCAGGTAGCGACCAACGAACGGGCTGCCATGCAAAAAAATTGGGAAACTGGGCAGCTGCGATGGAAGGAATCGAGCATACATCCTCCAGGAACGAGTAGTTAGTGATCTCAACTGCTCTTCAGAATCTTACCTCAGACCTCCACCCAGAGTGATTCCTTGTCACACGGCGAGGTCAGGTTCCGATATCAGGACGATTGTTAAATTCGAGCAAGTGGCAAGTAGCTTTTTCTTACGGGTGGGTTTCCACCCCCAAACCCACCCCCCATTGTCTCCCTATGAAGATATATACATATACCGGTTGAATTCGTTCAATGTCTAACTGGGCGTATATACAGAAGAGGGAAAAGAAGGCGCTACGGTCAACCACAACGGAACGATATTAACCCAATTCCGTAAAACAGTATGCCGATAGACTACATAACCAATAATTTGGTTTTCTAAGATCCGTCTCGGAATGTTCGTATTAGTCGCAACGAGATGAAATTAAAAGAGAACATTTCGTGACCACCATTTGTCACTCGCTGAAGGCTGTTCTCAAGTCAGAGTTACCAAGTGAGCATTAAACAAACTGTAATCGAAGTCCTATAAACAGTATGAGATCTATGATCGATCTGGGGGAAGAGAAAGAACATTCTGTGGTGGTTGTGGTTATGGTAAATGAGATCATTGCAGATGCTGAATGAACCAGAAATAAACGATTAAGGGGCATTGCGGACGACAGGAGGTTAGCAAGTCTGTGTGAGGTTTTCCATTGGCGGAAAGGATGAGTTCTATGCTGTGGGGTTCGATAGGTGAACAGAATCATGCCAGGGAACTGATAACCCATCGCCGTCCGATCTAACGGCGCAACTCGAAACACCGTTGAGGAAACGTGACTCTGTATTCAATCACTATCAATATAACCTCAAACCTAGATCTATAATAATCAGACTCTTAAAATTTATACAATGTTCTTTAGTAACAGAATGTGAACAGTAGCTGAGTCCCTCTGAACAACCTTCCGAGGTATTTTGGTACGTGCCTGCATATGCTATCATCTTCAGTTGCATATTGAATCAGTTGTCGACTAGTTTGTCAAACCCACCTGACAGAACATTCTTTGTGTCTTATCTTTCACGTCTGATGTAGTTGGTCGCTTGTAACATCACTAATGAAAAAAGGTGCCTGTTGCCCACAATCCGGCTCGCATATTGAAGCGGTTGAAAATACGTTGCATTTCTTCGAATGCATTGCAGCAACATGACAGGACAAGAGAGAATCTACATAAGCAATGTTCAGCCATGTAAGTGACAACTAAAGCTACGTGTAGCTCAATGTGACAAACAATTCAGGCAAGTAACAGAAAATACTGCAGAATCTAGAGCCATTGAGAAGGAATCAACCGTTGCTCTACCGAGTACAAAATAAAAAAAATCGGATTGTTATTTAGCAAACGATTAATTACTAAGTCAGTGTTTATCCACGATTAGGCGAGTAACATCAAACGATCAAACGGAGCTTCATTATCAGTCCACCAGCTTGCTACCTAACCAGTCTCAAAAATGTTCTCCCACCCCAGATCATTCATAAAACTCCTCCTTTCTACACGGTTCCTGTGGTTATGCTAGCTTACGTGATGACGCAAACCACGGGACAACACGTTACAGCTTCCGGACAAGTGTGATGAGTCTAACTTCCCTGGTGACGCCAGCAAAGCTCCTACGCGTTACAGCTTCTGCACTACGAACCATAGACTGATCGTGTCGACCAATCAGAAGCCATGCTGTCCAGACAAAAGCTATACGTAGCCAGGAGTACGAGCCCACGATTTGGTAGATGCTTGGACGACCAATAAATTTCTTTTTTATTTAAACCCCATGATTTCTTCCACTAAATGAGCTGCTACTCCTGAGACCTTTTCCTTGTGTCTCGGTTGCGTGGGCTACTGTTGTGTAAGCGCCAGTGTGATTCAGTGCTTATGTGGCATCCGTGAGTTCCGATACGTGATCGGAGCGTACTTCAGCTATTACAGTTTCTCTGTTTGTTTTATGTGCACTAATGAATTAACTTGATAAGGGCCCATGAAGAAGGTCGAAAGGTCGTTACCGGAAAGTGTTTGGGCTGCTTCTTCTCGTAACTAATACAAACATGCCCATACCGATCCAATACTATGAGCAGGATGCACAATCTCTCCAATATCATCCTTTCCCATTTTGGATCTGATGCTGCAATTCACTATACTCTTCCATTTCTGAGGGAAAGGCGTACGCTGAGAAGTCAAATAAAAACATATCTAGCTGTGTAGAATAGACCCCTTCCACGGTGAGATCCGAGTGCGCTTACATGCCCACGACTGAGTTGATAATATTAAAGATAACAATTTCCCAACCCGGTTCTAATAAATATTATAAAAAGTACGTGTGCATAATTTTACGGTAGCAGACTTGGTTCGAGTCCTGACAGGGACACAAAAAGTACGCACTGCCGAAGAGTCCCAAACAGCTGTCCAGTGCTCTGTGTCGGCTATCACAAACATTTCCATCGCATACGTGTACACAAAATTGAAAACCAACCCGTGCGGTAGAATTTTGCAAGCGCAATACAGTTAGATGTGTTCCAAAATTGTCGGAAAATTGCCTCACACACCTAACCAGTTATCATCGCTGGTAGAAGTAAGCATGCGCCGAGGAGGGAGGGGTCCAAAATAAAGGTGAGCAAAAAAATGTTGTCCGTGATTCCGCTTCCACTTACGCTGATCGGAATGACAGAGGTATTTTCGGCTATTCAAATCGAAAGTAACGTTGCCGAAGTTCTGACTGGGTGAATAGTAAGAGCCAGGGGTAGATGAGAATCGAAACATGGAGGAACAAATGCAGTCAGGAGAGCATCAAAGTAGGGAACTGAAAATAATTACCGAACCACAGAGTGGAACTTTGTGGGCTTGTCTCAGAAAGCCGAAAAAGTAGCATAAAAGGATCGGAAGAATCCGTTGGAATAAAGCTAAGCGTGGCGATAGAGACTGTTTGAATTCCTACAGTTGAAAAAAACGATTCGGATATTTTTCGACAGAACACTACATGTGAGATGTCTATATTCATTCAGTAGCTGAGTGAACATAAAGATACTTGAGGGAACGAATTCTGGACGGATATTCGGATCTCCATGACAGTGTACCCGTTGGAAACCGAGGACTTAGAAGGCTGGATGTGTAAATTCAAGGGTATTCCATTTTCGATCAGAATGGCTAGACAGGTGTAAGATGCAATCCCAGTTTCCTTTTCAAAAGAGGGATTCAAACGGCTTGGTAAATATATCGTCAGCGCACTTAAGCACCTCACACGGGTGGAACCCATCTTCCGCACATGACTACTCCCTAACTATAGTGAGATCCAAATATGTCGGATGGAAAAACAAAAACGATGCACCAATCGCGTTGGTAAACAATGAACGCTATACGCAGTTTCTCTTTTCTGCGAACTCCTTTTAGTTGGCTAGGAGAAGTGCGAACTTTCATTTCGCCCGTGTGTTCATTCATTCATTGTTTAAGGACTGATTCCGTTTAATTTCCAAATATTTTAAACTCCAGATACACCAAATATACACGGATTGTTGTGTTGTTGTTGTTACTGTTTATGCCGAACATCATCTGCGGAATAAAACCAAAACCCAGTCAAGAACGATCTAATCAATAGCGTGATCACTCCTTCCCTCGGTCAACAGCAGACAGATTTCTATTGAGATTAAAATGTCTTCGGAGATGAAAATTTAAAATACACTTTCCACATTCAGTTTGAACACGATTTACTGAAACCGTAGTTTAAATAATCACCACCGGCACCCGGCGTTGGACATCTGCGGTGTCATTCGAACATACCTAGAGTTATCAATTATCATCAATGCCTAGGGATTAGGTTCACTACCTCAGATTACTCTATACAGTGAAATTATTCCATTTCTTTTGGAATTTTGTCTCTAGCTGGTAAATCGGGTTCTTCTTCTGGGAAAATATCGATCGGGCAGTTTGAAGTTCTACTCAATTGCACGCTACATATGATGCAAATAAGCACTACACTTAGGCTGAAATAGCAGTTAGCTCTCCATGTAGGGTTGATTTATAAACCATCAGTGGCAGATAACTTAGAATGAACACTTACACCTGGACGTGTTGATTAAATACTTGCTCAATTCCATCTAAACCTCTTTGAATTCTGTGACAGCGAGCCAAATCTAATCTAATAAGATTTGTAGCATTTCAGCATGTTCTGTAGTTATTCCATTGGCCTATTGGAACAACGCACTTCTCGGACGCTTCACTCTACTGCTGGATGGCGAAATGTGTTCAGGTGATATTGCGCCGATGGACAGACGAGTAAACAATGTCATCCATTGTGGCACAGACCAATCAAAATTGTATTCAATCTCCTGGCCCAACAGGTGAAACAGCCCAAGCTGAGAAGAACGATAGATTGTATATCCTTCCGAAATGAAGCATTTGGCTTCCATAGTTACACGAGAATCGATCTTCTTTTAAACGCGATATGCTTTTGAAGCATTTGATACACATGTTCGTTTCCACCAATTGGGTTCAACGCAATGACACTGGTATTTCAAATCTATTCAGAAAATACTCAGAAAACCCGATGTATATGTACAAAAAATGAACAACATCGTTAACGTTCGTAACTAACATCAATTAATTGCAACCATATTATATTGTCGGTACTCCATTCATCACAGGATTGTGGAAACTGTGGCACGACTGCGGGTGTAACAATTGAAAATCAACTGTACCTCGGATGGCAAAACACAGAGACTGATCGTTTTGGTTTGAAACCGATCTAGCAAGCGCAGATAATCGCTATAGACACGAAAACATAGCCCCATGGGGCCATCAGCACCGGCCGAGTGAGAGACTCATTAGGATACTGATTAATACAACACATTCATCTAAACCTAATGAGCCCGGTGGGGCGTGATGAAACAGATTCCGGCAAATAAAGAGACTATAAAGTCAATCATCAATTGCAAAAAATTTTAGCCCGGAAGGAGAATGCAGCAAAGCTGCTTTGGAAATGAGTATTAGTTGCTGATCGGTGGTCAGGAACTGACTACAAAACGGACCAGTACCCAATAAGATGAACATCAACTAGTGATAGCGATGTAGTCTGTGCTGGTCTTCATCATAACCGTGATCAGTCAGGAGTCACATCCATGGCAATTGGATTTCCATGAGAAAAACCAGTAAGATGACAGAATTGAATCTGTGTACATTCTATTGCACTTATATATATATATATATATATATATATATATGTATGAGTTTCGTTAAAAACACCCTCATTCTATTGTCAACAGTAATGCGATTCATCTAAGGAGAGCGAAAAACGCTGCGTGAATTTTATTATTGCACATCAGTATACGGTCTCGTCTAGAAGGATCGCATCGATGTGACAGAGAGTGATGTGCACAAAGAACATGTCACGGAAGGTGTGCGAAACTGGGAATCATGCATCAACTCGACCGATGAGG
>UZAN01050186.1:6436-17209 GCA_900618425.1 Echinostoma caproni
TAAAAATCGATTGACAACGTACACATTTGATCTACAGTCCCAGTTTTGACCATTCAAGTACTTGGCCAGTTTTTCTGTCGATAGTTACGGCACAAAAAGAAAGAGTACGTGAACGTGCAATGTTTGCATCTAGCAATGTGAGTTTCGACTGTTAGATTGCCATTCCGCGTCCGTTGGGTATCGAGGCCCCATTGAATAATCACGTCTGGTGATGAAAATATGACTGTTCATTAGTTGGATAATTTTTTGGATTTACTTCTTTTTTTTGTCCATCACGTGACCCATCAAGTGGTGTTCTCTTTGTCCTCCTTCTATTAATCCGTCCTGTCTGTCATACGGGAGCGTCGCACAGTGCATGGTCATCAGGGCTCGCATTGAGTCACCGATTGATTAATTGCTTGATTGATCATGTCATGATCATTATTGCGGAGCCCGTTGTAATCGAATTCAAGAGACTTGGTCTGACAAAAAAAACGTAAATTGAACGTGAAAATAAGCATAGTTCACGTTCCGTGAATGAGTCTCTCTACCTACTGATTCACATTTTGGTCACGCTGTTGAGCACGCAGTTGTACACCAAAACTCGGAAAATGCAACATAACGGACAGGGCGGAGCGGAGTTGTTGGACTGTATTAGACCTGATTACACTTTCGATTGAGCAGTGCGAACCTAATTCAGGCCAAATGACACTCGATTGTGATCAGATTTTGACGATAAATCCGAGCATGGGTTTTGGTGCACGCCATGGATTGTATGATTAATTGGTTTGTCACGGTCATAGGCAGGATGGGACCGACAATCGACTACCATCGTAAACAGAGAGAGAGAAGTAGGATTTGAAATGCATCACTGGCAGGCTTTGGTTAATTGGTTTTAATGGAACTCGTTGTGTGTGTGTGTGTGTGCTTGGAAGGACTGTAATTAGACGCTTCATAGCACAGCTCATCAAGCAGATAAACACGCACGAGCAGATAGATGTCCGGTTATCGTGATTGAGCTGGAAACAAGAAAACAAGTTTTCTCTTGAGAATTAAATGCAATATGCATTTTCTGCACTACCCGCCCCTTCCCCCCGAGTTCTCAATCTTGTTGTTGTTGTGCTATTACGGGACTTCATTCATCAATTCTCAGATGTAGTGTTTTTCGGAACAGTCAGCCGGGCAGAGTGAAATAAGATGAGCTGAGCTTTGTTGGACTCAGGTATTTTCGAGGGTGTAAAGATCCAGTTTCAGTTTCTACAACCATTAACCATGCACTAGTCGTGCACCGATTTTGGTTGCTGTTCTGTGGCTGCCCATTTCGATTAACAGGAAGAGAAGGACAGGAAAGTTGAAAATGTGATCAAAGAGAAGATTTGGAATTTCATATCAACTAATGTCTCTAGCCATCGATTACGATCACCCCGAGTTCCCCAACCGGAGAGCCTAACGGGACCTTTGTGACCCATTGTGCTGGTTACGGCTTTCATACCTTCGTACCAGGTCTTAGCTTGATCACCCTTGGTTTTATTCCACGCATTAAATTCCCCGGTAACCTATTTGATGCCATGCTTAACACATGCCCCAGTCAACGTAAATTATGAAGGTCAACCACTTGCTTCGATGGTCGACCACGGCTACATAAAACTGTGTGCTTTGTGCATTGCTCATCTGGCTGCCCCATCAGATTCATACAATGCTGCATGGACACCGACACCGACAATCTATTATCCTGTCTCCTTAATGGCCAATTTTCTGTGCAAAGATCCAATCCGAATGGTACCGGTTTCAGTCTGAGCACGGATCGATAAACGGCACACACTGTTGGCTAATAGTAGTAGTCCCCGCATAGTCTAGAAATTAGTGTTTCCGCCAGCACACTGTTTTAATGCATAGATAATCTTCGTTGGGATTCTTGAGAGGATACTTGTATTGGTCTCCAGTCGGCAATGCATGATTTTGCCTTAGATAGTTGAAACTTTGCACTTGCAATTAAGATGTTTCGCTGAAAATCTAACGCATTGATTTGTCGTATCACCCGGTCGGATTTTCTGCATATCCAAGGGAACAGGTGTTTGTGNTGGGGGGGGGGGACACCGACTTGATTTGTATTCAAACTAATTCTTTCAGAGAACATTTGTATGCTATAAGTAAAACAGATGCGATGTAGTGCATATGCTCGTTTGGTTGCGGGGGGGAGGTGCAATAACGTTTGACATTTGAGAGGTTTTTTACGGTCGTATCGCAACCGAACTTCTCAGTGGAAGTCGCACAGTTCATTGTGTAAATAGAACATCTCATTTGTATTACCGCTTGGTCCTCGGTCCTCGGGTTTCTCTCACCACATCCAATCCAATGTCCAGTGGGGTATGGGAATAGAGTTAGGTTGGATTTCAAATGAAACTTACGTTTAGTAGAAAATATGGATTGCAAATAAAATACATGGGGACCTGATCGAATGGGGATCCGGTCATGAAACTGCAAAGACCGGATCCGATTCGTCTACGTCCGTGAAAACATAAACCGTGATCGGATGGTCATTGGGATTCAGTTGGTCACAATCGACAAAATGTTGGGTTATGATTGCAGGTGTAAGTGATCCGATTTGGGACACACACACACACTGAGCACTGCAGCACCCGATCTGTCTCTCTGTCTGTCTGTTCTATAATCTGGTTCTACCTCGTTGACTTTTTTTTCGATATCAACACACATTCATTGACGACCGTGTGTCCGGTACTAGAAGGGGATAAAAATCGAACCGAAACCATTGAAAATCAGTTTCTCCCGGTGTTAAAACTGAGCAAATCCAACTCATCAATAATTTCCAGTTCTAACTGTGACGTATTCTATCGATGAGAGAGTAATAGGAAAGCGAGGCAGGTAGGGGTTGCATGTGCTCATCAAAGAACTTTTATTCCCAACTTCCGGTCAGCATTGATCTGGTTGGTGATCGCACTTGACAACAACTAATACTACATCCACGTTTTTGCATTTGTGTTTCCTTCCAGGTACAATATTGCTCTTTTTCTCTCTCTCTCTCTTTTCATAACTGGATCAGCGATTGATAGCTGCTCTGTTCATCGGATGACACTCAGTATGAAAGATTCGGTCAGCTAAAGACTCCTAAGACAAAAGTGAAAACACTAAAGCGGTGCAAAGTTTTCTTTCTTTTTTATTTTACTTCTATACCGCGCTGTACCAGCAGCTTCCCCCGACCAGTGTTGTGTTTGACTATCCGGTGCATGTGAACCATTAGTTGTTAATCCAACACTGCACGATTTATGTTCAGGATAATTTCACTGCAAAAAGCACAGTGTTTCAATGAGGCTTTATCATGGCAACCCAGAACAGTAAAACAGTAAAATTCGGTTTAGGTAGAAATCACGGGTGGCAAGATTGTTAAGGCTTACAGAAACAAGTTCATATCGACCGAGGATAGCCCTATTTTCCTTATCGATGTTAGAAAACAAATAACTTTGTGTTTTGTTTGTCTTTACTCTGATGGCACAGTCCGTTTACCCCTCCACCACCCCCACCCCCTACCCCTACCCTTTAGGTTTGTTTGTTTTAATGTATTTTCTTTTCCATGTTACCGTGCTATGGGACTTCATAGAAACATTGTGTTTTGTGCTATATGCATCATGTTGCGAGACAGCAAAATTGTCCCGGTACACAGCTCGTGCGGTATTGTATTTCAAATTGATTTGTATCAGTTTGCGATCCGATTACCGATTGAATTTTCTAATTTAATTTTCAAATAATTTTTTCATACGGTCTGAACTACTTACCGGTTGCTTTGACTGTCCGGATCACGTGATCTTAATCTGAACTTGTTTCTGAGACAGACGATCCGTGTATCAAACTGAGATGACCGTTCTGTTGCTCTGTGCGTCACGTACAGACATTTTGACCTTCGAGATGGCCAGTGCTTAGGGTATACTCATCCTGCATGCATCATGTGCGTCATCATGGAGCTGAGATCAGTTTGGAGTGAAACGTTTGTTGTTGTTATTGTTTTTGTCGATGATGATGATGATGATGATGACGATGATCTCGATCATTGAGACGGATATCCTTCTGCCTCTTGTACATCAGTGATGATGCAGTTGAAATAAACAGGGCATGTCTGATCTCCAAAGTTTGTGCCAGTCAAAAATGACAACTACATAGACCTCATTGCTACCTTGTCCAATGCGGGGTCGAGCTGTTGGACGGAACACTTTTGTCGAATCCGCTCCCTCCAGTCTCCAAACCCCAGTCACTTGGTCGTACAAGCCTGTTTTGGGCAGGAGAAACTCGATGATCTAAGTTGTATTCTAATCGGGAGGATATTTGGTGATCAATCTCAGTCAGTGGTTAGAACAACTGCCTCAGTGTCCTAACCAGTAAATGTGCTGTGCTTCCATGCCAATCAGTGGTTTATTTTCTTCGTGTGTATTACTCTTAAAAGTGCACTTTTAAACGTTTCGGTTGAGAGCACAATTCGAATGAACTGATGACGCTACTCTCGGCTCTTTTACAATTTCTTGCTATCATTCGAAGAGAACATTCAAATAATAAATAATCAAATCACGTGAAAGCATCGTAATCTAGCAATTAGGAGGCTATACCTGGTTTTCCCGTCGTATATAGTGATATGCTGTGTGTGTTTTGAATTATGTGGCTCAGCCAAACAGCCTAACCAAGGCGTCACGTCAGTGTGTGTGTGTGTGTGCAGTGTTTCAGGTCCCATCAACGTAACTCTTATATCAAAATTCGGTGTACGCACTATGCCGATGCATTCCAGGACTTTACATTCGCTGAGTACGATGCATCTAGAATCTCGAAGAGCCTATTCCGGATTAGAACACACGAACAGGATGTTGTGTAACATAGATTAACAGGAACGGTAATCAGTTTGATCCCTTCTTTTCTATGATGGCCACATTGACGGTTTGACCCATCGCGAGACTCAACACTTGAGACAAACTGAATGCGCACAAGTGGTATCAACACAAACCGGCAATTGCAACACTAACCGATCCATTTTACGTGTCCCCCTGACAGTTAGTTTTAGTTACGCGAACGTTTTCAAAGCTTCTGGAAACCTTAGTATGGTCGGGGGGGGCGGTTGTCTAGGATGGCGTCTGTCCATCCTTCTCTTACCACTCACGCAATGCTCCCATACGACCAAACGTCTCAAATAGCCTTTGCTGAGGAAGCCCTACTCACTTACTGCCTTCTCGTGACGAGGACGAAGTGCCGATATCCATGGCTATAACCGGGTTGGTGGACCACCGGGATAGTTCACCTGATTCCAAACCAACCACGAGGAGGTGCACAAAACACGCACACTTTCCCGGTTGTGGCAGTGGTCATCGGCTCAATTGGGCATCGAGGTGTATTGAGCACCTTGGACGTTGGATCCGGTTCAAACAGCGTATTATCCGATGAACTGGACACAGTAGGTTGCAGTTTTCATACACACACTCTGCTGCCTTGCGGGTCAGGCTTTGTCTAACCAATGGCTCCGGTGTTGGATTCCTCAAGAAAATTAACGTTCCTTGGCCGGGGCAACCTCGCAATATTCCGCCCACATGTAAATCATGGAATGTTTTTTTACGGAGGTTATTGCACCATGATTTGCTTGTCACACAGTCTGGATTCAGAGGCGTGTGAAATATATATATATATATATATATATATATATATATATATCAACGTAACTGGCCTGACATGATAATAGCACACGTCGAAAGATAATGCCATACAGCTAATGATTCCTTACAATTAGTCGGTTGGAATGAAACCCGTGTTTGTTACCCCTATGTGGTAGGCATTATGCGTGTTCCCTGTTTCTCTCACCTATGGGCATGTTTCCAAATACCAGCACGTGCTTTTATAGGACACGAGATCCATGGCTCGAGCGGATCTCTCACTGAAAAGCGTCGTGCATCGTGCTCACATGATTATTGAGGAAATTTACTTGTCTTAGCCACGACGAACGAGATACCAAAACACAAGGCGTTGGTGCCAACTGTTCGACCCTCTTGGAAAACCTTCCCCAGGTCGTTTAATCGATTGATCTCATACTAGAAGCAATTGTATGTCAAACACGACCGACGGAATTTTGTCATTGTTTGTCATGTATCCCGCGAATGACGGCAGTGATGACAGATGCGCTGTAGTTAAATTTTACAGGCAACGCATTTGTTGATGTTCGAATTCCCCTTCCTGTCAGATTGCCGGGCGGTATGTTAAACCGATAAAAAGCTCGCAATGCGCGGACATGGCTCCAAGACGAGATGCAGGGAGTGCAGAACGTACACACTGAACAGCGAACTCGGTGGGCATTCAGCTGACACGTGACAGTCTTTCTCCCTAGTACAACCAGAGTGCTACTGATCGATATAGCAGTGTACAATGCAGTTATCAAGATTATTAAGCACTGGAAAGTCTGTATTAGCAAACTGGGTGAACCACACAATCCTGAGAATTGCGGCGTGTACCGCCCACAGTTTCTACAGCCTTTACTCGTTCTTCTCTCTCTCTCTCACCCTCTCTCTTTATTCATCACTTGTGTCTGTTTCTTCCTTTTTTAACGTTTTATTACGTAATCAGCGGAAAGGAGAGCTTCATCAAATGAACAGATCATACAGTTGAAAAGAAATGCAGCTTTCTTGGTAAATCTGCCTCCAAAAAAACGGTGTTTTTCACTAAGTTTCTTTTTTCAGACTAAAAATAAACACTGAACAGCTGTGATCTGACTTATGTTTCACCCATGTGTCTGAGACCAGACCGTGTGCTAAACAAATCACACGGTACAGTAATCTCCATGGACGAAAAAAGAAGTTCCGTGATTTACCTGTTGGCGGAATACTGTCAGGTTTTCCTGGTCAAGACAGGTGAATGTTTTTGGGAAATTCACAACCGGAGGCTTCAACTGGTTCACCCTCTCGGTTATAGCCCCGGATGTTGGCAGTTCATCCGCTCACTTTAGTGAGAACCAGCTTCACCACAGGAAGGTAATGAGTAGAACTTCTTCAGCAGAAGCTATTTGAGGTGCTTGGACGTAAAGGAGTAATTCGCGATGTGCAAGGGAATGGTGATCAGCTACAACCCGAGCCACCCACTCCCGTGACCATCATGAGGATTTCGGACACATCTTGGTGTGCCAGGGAAACGTGTTGGATGTCGGATGATCCCGGAGCAGGCACACAAATTCCAAAGTAATATGAATAAAGTGCTGAATATCACATGATCAGTCGTTGTGGTGCTTCACGGTCTGCGACCAAAATAAGTTCAACAATCAGTTATCAATAAACAGAAATGAACCAGATGATGCAATGACAGAAAGAGGCGTTTTATTGAAATCGTTTGTTACAGAATCTTGAATTTTTGTTTCTTATTGTTCAACGACACGCGCGCATTTTGCAAATGTTGTTCATAACCGTACGTCTTTTCTTATCAGTCGTAAGATTTGTGATAGCCAACAAAGAGCACTGGACAGCTGTTTTGTCCTGTTTGGGACTCGTCAGCAGTGCGTGCCAAGACCATCAAGACTGCCTGGTGCCTCTGAACAATCGAATGGGCTAATCCAAGCTTGCTACTTTAGGTCGTAAGATTTGTTTGGAGAAAGTACATTTCATTTAAGTCATCGCTCAGTTGCTCTCCGAGATCACGGTCTGCCTTTTTCCATTCATCTCATATTTCACAGGATAATTTTTCCGTTTCCTCATATGCACAGTACGATAACGGGCTGGTCAAAGTAGGTGCACTTTTCCGCGGTGCTTTGATTTTCATTTCGTTCCGTCGGTTCTGCTGCTCACTACGCACACAACGCGTCAATTCACTCACAGTTCGATTGAAATTTTCAATTTGTTTAGTTGCGGTTTTTTGGAGCTAACCATCCTCTCTCGGCCATTCACCTCGCTAACGTGGGCATAACCAGCTAATTCGGTGTATGCAGAAACTAATCCGGGCTTCTGTGTCAGAATTTTACTGGCTAGCGTTTTCTCGTGTACGTACGTTTTGTGCAGCTTGGTACGATTTTGCCGGAAACTTCGCTTGTATCGTCTATTTTAAAATGGATATAAATGATATCAAATCGTTTACTCTGCCAACCACCGACACTATCGGAATGGAGGCAAATCGTGAGGTGTCTCAGATATGTGCTCGTCTTGTTACCACAGTGGATAAACCAACACCACCACCACAACAACAACAACAACCAGGTTTGAGTCATCCTACACCTTTGTTTGATTTCTCAAACGTTCCCGATCAAAGTCGTTCAGAGGAACGGATTTTATTCCATCCAGATTGTGGATACGATTCATGCTGGTCAGGGTCGTGCATATTGTGTGCTATGTATCTATTCGATATCATTGTTTCGTTGTTTTGTTCGTGACGTGTTTCACCCGCCCAACGGTTTGTTTATATTATCTCGGTAGTTTTGCTTTAATTTTTTCCACTTATTGCCGATCTGTTTGTATGTCCGTTCCCTGTGTTGATCTAAATGCACAGTGTTGTTTTGCCTTTGATGCTCAAACAATAACGACAGATTTTGCTCAGTTGGTTAGTCCTGTTCTTACCTGTTTTCCGGGCCCAAGGGGGGGGGCGGGGTGTTTTTGTTGCATTCTAGGTCCGTGTATCTATATCAGACAGTGGTTTGCTAATTCACTGACAAAGTGTTTAAAATTCATGTTCCCGGGTAGTTAGTGGCCACATAATTTGCCATCATTCACACACACACACACACACACACGCACACACACAACTCTGTGGAGTCATGTGATCGATAAGTGCCAATTTCAAACCCTGTGTTTTAATAGATCAATTCAGATGAATTCTCCTACGAAACAGGAAGGTGAGGCAAGCACAAATCGAATTCGTGATTTTTGAAATCTTGAATCAAATTAGAGAATAATCAACGACTACACTTTTCTCAACCGATTGGCACGAATAAAATGCAATCAGATAGTGTGGATTACGAGCACTCTATGGGTTCTACCATGCCCTTCAACCGAAATGCATCACTGTCGTTCACAATTCCGATTGGCAAACGAAAGAAACAAAAAAATGATGATTGAACCGCGTGGTGTATGTAGACAGAAGAGACACTTCCGCGAAGGGACAATCATGATTAAAATTTCTGTTCCTATTGATCAGAAAGATGTAAGCCAAATTGAAACTGCGGACGGTTGGTGAATGGAAGCACCCCTGGAGAATTGCCTTGGGGTCAATTTAGACCAAGCAAGGAATGGATAGCAGATTTCCATAACAACGTGCTAGTCACATTCGAAGCAACCGATCTTTGGAAGATTGAATTTTTCCTCCCAGAGGTAGACCTCTTCCCACGTGATTTCCTCTATTACTTAATTCACGAGCGGTGGAAGTAATTAGGTTTCACTTCATTCACGTTGCAATTTCCATCATGCTTTATAATATTTCATACATCCAGTTCCCTTGGAATAAAATTTATAATATTTATTTTTGGCCACAAGCGGCACAAATAACTTCCACCATCAAAAGACGATTGCGTTACTGCAAACTGGCCGAATTAATCTACCGTTGGCCGGCATAAAACCGAAACGGGACTATGTGAATACTCAAGAGGGGATTTTTGGTTCCTTGTTGCCCTATAGCTGTGTGTATACAGTCAAGCTCCTGCTATGTCGGACCCCTGAGAAGTCACATTTTTCCATAACCTTCCGCATTTTGGAAAACAAAAACCAACCATATGAGTAATAACGTAGCTTCTGATTGCGCAATGTTACAGTTCTGATACCTACTCACTTAGTCGTTGATCGATGTTCCGGGACAGCCATTGACCTGCCAACCTGTAATGTCGCACTCAGCCAATGGCCTTTCACCTAGTGTGACGGGAACATGACACTGTTCACTGATTGGATAATCTGTGCGATCATGCCAAAAATCGAAGACTTCGAAATGTGCAAATGTGAACGTGTTGCAAATGCTGAATCAGCCAGGTGCCAATCCAAACTCCTTAGTCGAATCACTTGGTATTTCAAGAAAAACTGTTGGCAGTATCCCATTGAACCACTATTGGATAATTTGTGAACGCTATGTATTGCATCTCGGGAAAGATGCTATCTGAAAACCAACGAAAATTTCATGACAGTGAATTAGGTAAACTTGACCTGCTTTACTGCTGACGGAAAGGCACGGTGAGTTCCCTATGATGCGGGGCATCATTTGTAAGAAGGCAATCTAGCTGGTACAAAGAATGTATCATCGTGAATTCAAGGCTTTCAAAAGTTGGTTTCGCTCCACTTCAGACAGACGTTATTCAATCGTACAAAGTAAGAGACAAGCAACCACTTGGGAAAGTTTGGTGGTACCATATGGTGCACTGGACGGGTTTCGAGCCGGGTTATCACAGTCAATTCATGGATACGCTGACTGCGATTGTTTTTAATACAAATGAAACAGCTTTGTATTAGGATCAGCTCCCAGAAAGAACATCAAATCTTAAAGAAAATACAGTATATATATGTATATATTTATGTTAAGCGCATTCCGATTGGTGCGAGCTGATCTCAAATAATTGTGAATTATGAAAATATCGCTTTTTCGATTACCATCACAATCCATTTTTTTTTTATCGCGGTGCCAATTTCTCTCCACTCCCCGTGTCCTTTGTCCATCCAGTGTACACGGAGCACAGAACACCTCGTACGATCTGCTTATCATCTCGATCGTGGCAGCTGTGTTGACTGTTCTTGCCCTGGTCGCATTGCTAATTGCAGCTCGGGCCATATGGCGTTCGCGAAAGAATCGCAATTCCTACAC
>UZAN01050187.1:0-14338 GCA_900618425.1 Echinostoma caproni
AAAACCCACCACGTCCTCTGAGGCTTCCACTATTAACCTGTGCTCGACTATTCAGTGGTGGTGCAGTGATTTAGTCGCTGTCACCGAAATGCTTTGGACCTTCATCGTCATCATCGTACAGGAAAATACAGTGAAGCGAACGTCATTGGTCGTTGAGAAACTCGCAACGCATACGAGGTTATTGGTAGAATTCAAGGTGGACAGGGACTAGACCTACTTTGAGGAAGGGGAAGAAGGTGAACGTCTATGATCAACACACAGAGTACACAACCCAGCTCTGCATATATACCGTTTCAGGCATGCTGGCCTGATTATAAATGACAAGAAAGCCACAGAAATCGGTACGCTGTCATATCGTTCAATGTTTACAATCTACCAGTCGCAAAGTCTTTCGGACCACAACTACTCTACCTAATAGCTCTGTGCATTTCTTCGTGCCTCGTCTCCACGTCCTTCTCCGCGGGGTTTCCTACAGCCCAGAGCGGATACGGCGAATAAGGCGCGACGTAGTAGACGGTAGCTGGGCATACGCGATACGTGCTCTAGCCAGCGAAGTCTAATAGTCTAAATTCGATGTGTTAGCATGTTTATACCCGATAAACTCCAAAACCTCCAGAGTACTAACCCGTTAGCTTCATCCCACGTGGGCTATACGAAGTAAACACCGATAATCGAAAACTCCCAGTCGACGGATATCTTCTAGTCGCAAATTCAAGGTCTCACAACCATGAAGCAGAACTGAACGAACGGTAGCACTATAAAGACGATCCTTCAACTTCAGTCAAACATCGCATCTACGCCAAAGGTGTTTAATCCTGAGTACGCTGATCGGGACTTAGAAATGCGGGCGGTTATCTCCTTTGCTACGTTTCCACCATCGGTCACGCAACTACCCAAGTAGGAAAAGCAATCCAACATAACTAATTCCTGGCCATTTAGTTTCAGAGCGGGAGTAGGCGACACCCAGTCCTGAAGTAACACTTTGCACTTTGAATGTGCAAAGCACATGCCGAATGTGGCAACAACACTTGTTAGTCTATCAAGTGCGCTTTGCGCCTCTTCGAACAGACAGATAATATTATTGGTGTAGACCACATCGCACAGCATTTCTCCAGCTGTCAATTAAATACCTACGCTTTGGAGACCACTTAGTGCGTTCTCCATTATTTCTGAACGACGAAATTGAACAGGAACGGTGAAATAAGGTACCCTTGACGAACGCCACTGCTGGTGACGAACGGTCTACTTAGTTTGTTGTAAACCCTCACTCAACCAGAGGTATGTGAATACAGTGACCTCAGTAAGTCAACATACCTCTGGGGCATTCCTTTGTGAAGAAAGGAACCACACAAAGCTTCGCGGTCAAATGAGTGGAAGGCTCGTTTCAGGTCAAGAAACACTGCGGTCGTTGATCGACGGTGAGTGTGATGAAGCCCCAGGACCTGACGCAACGTAAACGTTTGATCAATACATCCACGGCCAGGCCGGAATCCGGTTTGCTGTTCACGGATGTTGATCTCTCTTAAAGGATTCAGACATCGAATTACGGCCGAGGCTAGCTTTTTAGTGAAGATCGGGATCAAACTGATCCCGCGGTGGCTTTCGAAATCGTTGCGGTATCCGTTCTTCAAAATGGGAACGATCAGTGATCCGCCCCAAGATGAAGGAATGTGCTCTTGCGTACAAAAGTTGTGCAGTAGGGTAGTAATTGAGCGTACGAGGTTAGCATCCTCTATCTTGAAAAAGTGGGAGGGAGCCCATCCGGTCCTTCTGCCTTTCCTCACTACAGAGCTTGACTGCAAGACCGAACTTTTGCTTCTACTGGAGAGTCGCACTGCACTGCCCATGGGACTTCAGTTACAGATGAAGTAACCTGGTTAGGGCCAGACCAAGTGAATTGTTCGCTGAAGTATTCCGCCCAGTGACCAAGTCGTTGAACCCTATTGAGAATACCTTGTACCCTATGGTCCCAGGTTCGAAGCCCGCCACCGCCACTCAAATTTGATGGAAGGCAGTTTTGCTGTCGTCCGGTTTTAAACCCCGCCAAAAATAGAGCAACCTTATGTGGTTCGCCACTCTAACTCTCGGGGCTTAGGTTACCGGCTTCCGTTACTATGGGGTCCAACCCGTCTATTATTCATCACAAAAATATGTGTAATAAAGAGGCTCAGCTTATCTAAGATTAGCCACCAATTTGGTAATTGTTCCCCCTCCCCCATCCACAACCTGGTGCCTCCCCCAGTAACATGCAGCTCTGCCTTGGCAACTGCATGGCTTTACTGATTAATCCCGAGTTTTTCTTCTTTATTCTCACAAATTCCGACGAACTATGCTTTTGTTGTAACCACAAAGTCGAGTAACATATTCTCCCCAATATGAGATTGAGTACTCACACAAGTGATCCGTCACTAACAGAAGATCTGCGAATGGGGAGTGTGATACCCTAAAGTGTCATAAAAGTAGTCTGTTCTTTAGGTGATCAATTGAATTGTGATGAATAGTAGAGGGGAAGAAACTCACAGACACGGGGATAAACTATTCGGGAAATAAACTAAGAATGGTGAACCGAGTGAAGCCTCGAAATGAACTAAGTGGTTGGTAAGTTGTGAGACAGGAAAGCGGTCTATTAATTCACGGGAATGGCGATCGGAACGTTCCGGACTAGCGCACGCACATTATAGACAATGAATTGAATTGCATGGCTGTCATCAAGTCATGAACCAGTGGCATGTTTGCGAGTTCCAACTCACTGATAACCATGCCAAATAGTGTAGAGCAGGAGAATCTGGACTGGAACTAGTCATACGTGTGATGAATTCAAACAAGGATCAAACAGCTGCGTGTTGAGTCCGCTAGGCACCTCAGTGGCATGACTAGCTCAACGAAAAATATGCAAACGCTTCCGTTTGACGAGTATTGCTAATATTATTATTATTTGACCTTTCCGTAGACTGTAACAAGAAACTCATATAAGTGCATCGGTCAGAAACCCTTTATACTTTGAACTGGTCGTGTGCATAGTATGATTGGTAGAGTCAGTTTCAGTTTTCAGTTTGAACAATCATTAACCATGCACTATCGTGCGCCGGTTTTGGTTGCCATCTTTTGGCTATCCATTATTCTAATAAACAGTAGGAGAATGACAGGAAGGTTGAAAGTGCAATTGTAGAGAAAATTGGGAATTTCAGTGGACTAAGGTTGCACTGTTTACGACAATCAGTTATATCACTCAGTGTCTCTAACCATCGATTACAATCGTTGCGAGGTCCCCATCCATGGAACCTAACGGGACCTATAGTGACCCAAACTTCTGGTCAGGTATCTCATACCCTCTTACCGGGTCTTAGTTTGACCATCCTTGGCTATCTTCCATCCACTGCCTGCCCCGGCGAACATCGCTCGACGTGACATGTATTAGTAAAGTGAACAACTTCAACCAGCAATCACTCACTCATTTGTTATTATTATTATTTGTTGAGTCAATATATTTTCGGATTAAATGGCCAAGCATTGTGAATGCATTTCTCAAAAAAAGAATCGGTTTGTTTGGCACAAACAAACACTTGCCTGTTTCACATTCGAGAACAAGGTCACACCGGCTTTAAGCAAGAACATTTGGGCCGCATGACTGACACCGCCTCCAACAAAGATCAGTTTGGGTCGGAGACAGAGTAGTTTGCTCACACAATGGGATAGATATTCCTCTTCCTGATGCGGGTCGACCGGAGGGAGATTCCGATGGTAGAAAGGGAGTGTCATCAACGTGTTAGACGGGTGAAATTGTGAACAGGCTCGATGACAAGTGACATCGTCAGATAGAACCACGATTTAAAAGCGGAGAATTCATAAAATCCAGTATACGGCAATCATGATTAGCATAGGACCTAGAATATAATCGACTTTTACCGTATAGTTTGATTAATATGAGGGGCATCAATTTAGTCTATTCCTACCCGTAAAGTTACTGCCACTGTCACATTCAAGTACTCCGTTTTTGTTTATTTTCCTCCAGTGAGCCGAATACGAAACTCAGCAAATTTGAAAAGTGAGCATATATATTATACACACTGCCACTATTCACAACATTCTCTCATCTCACCTATTGCACCTAAACACACATTAGACAAACTCTGGAGACGCTTCTAAAGCATTTGTGAACATTCTGCTGCATTGAACACGAGCCACGACCTGGTTGGTCATTTTCGGTTGAAGTGAAGATGGAGGAAGATCGAGGGCCACATTGAGCCGATTGCCGATAACACAACAAGCTGAGAATGTGGGTTGTCATGAGCGGTACCAAAACCAACAATGAATTTGAATCAGTCAAACATCAATATAGAAACGTGAACACGAATAAAAACGAAGGAGATTAAAGATGTGACGTCTTTTCAGGAGACCGACTTGGTTTTCAATTATCGAAACAAACATCAGAAGTGGTTGGGTTTAAGCACATCCTTGAGGGAAAGCAAATTTGCGCACCGAATGATACGGGTCAAACGACTGCTTCCGTGTATCGTTTCAGCTGAGCAGCACCAGGAAGAATAGACTGATCAGTCTGGACTAGAACAGGCAGACGACGAGAAGTCTAAGTAATGAAAGAAAGGAAACGACCGAGCTCAGTTATGACACACATGGCGATTGTCGCCCGAGCGAACACATTGTGAGATTACCAGAATAAGTCAGAACATCAAAAACGGTCAATGTAGAGTGAGCACGATAAACCAGTTTTACGGTGGATGGCAGCAATGTGTGCAGACAATAGGAATTGCCCAGTGTGGTTTTCTCACGGTGAAATTCCATAGACCGAATCCGAATGAAGAATCGCATATAGATCAATCAAGCAAATCCGTGTGAAAAAAAAATCAAAATATCGAACGAGTAGATGAGAGACGTACCTGCATAATTTGCGACTCGAGCCATGTCATTTTTGTCAGTGTGCGTTGATATTCGATGGAACAGGCCAGGAGTAAAATTCGTGGGTAATGCAACATTGTGGGCATAAACCGATGTGTGGGCCGTTTAGTGAATATTGTGCCCGGAAAGATCTCACATTCTGCCCCGGTAGTGTCTAACATCTTGGATGAATATAAATTGATAACCGTAGAAGATATGTCAAAAAGGCGTAATCAAGTGTTATGAAGATCATCTTTAATTCCTATGATTATACAAACAATTTTAGGATAAAATCGAGGGAGTATAGGAACAACGTTCAACCAATAACCTACCAGAGGAGTTGTAGGGATATCTTAAGTAGAAATCATTACCTGTTCAGGGAACGGACTGAACCGTTTTCAAAACAGTTTCAATCTCATGTTAATAACAAATCACCCTATTCATCTAATACGACGATAGAGTCACGGCATACCAACGAACCTTTGACTTCCAGGGTACACTGAACTCAAATTTTAGAAAGATATCCAACGCGCAATATCAACGCATCCTAAATAGTGCGGCAAAAATTTCTTTTGTGGTTTCTCTTGTTGTGGCTAATCCAAACATTCCTATAGAGATCTAATAGTATGAGCAAGACGCCCAGTTTCTTCAAAGACATCTGTTCCAAATTTGGATCCGGTACCGTGAAATACGACAGAGCCTTACGAGCACAGGACAGCTTTTTCATTCCGGCTACAAATCATCACAGAGGGCGGAATTACTTATGACCCTAACCCAGAATAGCATGATCGATGCTCAAAAGTGACGACCAAACAACCTGAAATGGCCGCAGCGATCCATTTTGCGTGAGCACTATGCTACTGACGACGACAAAGAACGTACCCGGAAAGTTGGGATCTGAGGCTTTGAGTAAGGTACCACATACATTCCTACTGGAATGCTCATGGTATTGAGCCACGCGAAAGTAAAGCTGATTGGTATTGAAGCGAAGTGGTGGTGCACATCATTGACAGATACTTGAACCGCCGCACCTCCAAAACCCTCCCTCTTCCCCTCTGTGTTCACTAAAGTTTCACTTTTTACAGCCACTAGCCATGAACTTCCGTGAGGCGGCTTCAGGTGCTGTCTTCTGGTTGCTTATCTGGATGAAGAAGTCGAGGAAAGTTTAGAATGTTGCAAACAGTGTCAAAATGAACGTATATAATTCAAGAAAACTGTGGCTGCACGTGCGCCCCTGTTCTCGGTACAATGAAATTACTTAATGTCTCTGACAATTAGTAACGCTGATCCCGAAATTCCCATCCAGGAGGTCTAACGCGACCGATATGTGCAACTTACCCGGTCAGGGTTTTCATATCCTCATGCCAGGTCTTGGTTTGACCACCCCTTGCTTTCTTTCCGTCTATCGGTGAACGACGCGCGCCATGACAATCTATTTGATGGTATGCGTAAAACCTGCCCCAACCAACGTAATCCATGAAGATAGAGCACTTGTTCCAGTGGGCACCCCTCCCCCTTGTGCGTAAAGACAACCAAATTCCACCGAATTTCGATATACTTGCAAATACTCTTTGCCAAGGTGAGTTTTTGTACGTTAACAGATTTGGTTGAGTAAACAAAACCGAAAATCAGTGCTGACCTACAAAGATGATCTTATTTATTCAGCTTATAAATTTACTTTTATGTAAATGCACAGCTTGGACCTATCGATTTCAACATGAAGGTGAAAACACTTAGCCAGTGTGGACCCTAGATACAGTATCCACCACCATCACTAGTAGCAAAAACAGAAGGAAAAACACCTCAACCAGGTAACTTACTTTCTTCACATGCACATAGTGTCGAATATCCATCGGGGAATAGACAGTTCGTGGTCGAACGGATGTCTGATTTGAATTGTCCGCTGACTCTGGATTGGGTTTATCCGTCTCCGAAGTGGACGGAATTCGGGCCCCGGCTGAACGCAAATCGAACACAACCAACTGACAAACAGCACGAGCCAAGGACAGAATCGATGCGGTCCATCGATCATTTAAATGACTATCACGGATATCTTGCCGGACAAGTTGCCAAAGATGTTCATCATAGCACAGTCTGCAGAAGAACGGGGGTGGTTGATGACAGTTGTGGTTAAAGTAATTTTTTGGTAGTTAGTGTGCTCAGGTTTCATTTCTCAACCAGTCATAATGAAGGATGGGCCACAATAATACCTAAAATCCTCTTTCTATCACGGTCGGTTCTCGTTCCATGAAATACTCATGTGGATTACATTGCCTAAATCATATGCGGTGAAAATCAAACACACCAGGTTCGCCTTTTCACCATAAAGTGAGAATGAAAGATCAATATCTGGGGCTATACCGTATTGAAGAGACAATGGAAGCCAGCACATCAAGAGGAGCTAGGAAATCTCCCCCATTCGTGGCACATAGCAGATTACAGGACTATTGAGGAAATTAGCGTGTCTTAGTCACGACGAATGAAAACCAAAACACAAAGGCGTTGGTGACAACGTTTCGACCCTCTTGGAAGGCCCTTGTCAAGCCTCAATAATCATGAGCACGACGCCCAAGTTTTTTCAGTGAGATCCCTTTCATACATGGATCTCGTGTTAAGTTACAGGATATTCGAGCCACGACGGTTATTGATTTGAGTAGCTAATAGGGTACATAACATTCGAATGGCATTTACAGTGCGCCTCTGCTTTACGTGTCACATATATATGAACTGTCTAAATTGTATCGCCAGTATTTTGTACCATTTCCGGGGCTAGTGTCCAACTAATTGATTGGATCTATTCAACTCCAACTGGAAATAGGTCAAATCACTTTATTAGATTTGTATCGGAATTTTTGGAGAAACGACCGAAAATATTTCAGCGATGGCGTTTCAATCCTTCCAGATGGCGTTTTCAAATCAATTAAACTAACTGTAATGAATTCATCATGTGAATGAGGTGTGAGCTGAAAAGCTAGGAAGCATTAGACAGCTGTTTCGAACTGGTTGGGTATCATCAGCAGTGCCTCCGAAAGCCCCAGTATGGTCGGGGGTGGGTGTCTAGGGTTGCGGATGGTCACCCTTCCCTTGCGCCTCACGAAATGCTCCCATACGACCAAGCGTTTCAAACAGCCTCTGCTGAGGAAGTCCTACTCACCGCCTTTTCGTGGCGGTGTTTTTGCACGAAAGTGACAGGACGAAATGCCGATATCCGGGGCTATAACCGAGTTGGTGGACCACTGGTAGTTCACCTAGGGGATTTGGCCGAAAACCCTGATTCCAAACCAAACAAGAGGAGGAGTACGAACCACACCCACACCTTCCGGGATGTTACAGTGGTCACCGGCTCGATTAGACATCGAGGTGTATTGGGCACCTTGGACATTTGACCCCGTCCAAAGGGAGTATGATCCGATGAACTGGACACCGGCTCCCAATGGAATGCTGGTTTCACACAACACCCCGCTGCCTTGCGGGTCAGGCTTTGGCTAGCTGAAGGCTCCGGTTGTGGATTCCTCAAGAAAATCCACCTTCGGCCCGGGCAACCTGGCAGTATTCAGCCCATGTGCAAATGGTGGAACGTTTCTCTTTTTCATAAAGATTGTTGTACCATTATTTGTTTGACACACAGTCTGGCGTCAGACAAGTGTGAAATATCATGTAATAATAATAATAATAATAATAATAATAGTAATAATAATAACAATACATCAGCAGTGAGAACCGATCGACCCAAAATGTGGATCGAACAAAGGACCTTATAGTTAGAATGCAAGCATGCTATCCACTCAATCATCGGGTAGCTGATCAGACCGTTTCTCATTTTGAATATACACCATATCGCATAACGCATCACTGCTAGCTTAATGAGAGCATCACAACTCACGCAACTCAACACCTTCCTCCAGGGTGGCGACTGGGCTGAAAATCTTCACAACCTGATTACATGATGTATGTTCTAATGGAATCATCACAGTTTTGCTTTTGTCAAATATTACTTTGTGAGCATTGCCTCGGCATGTGCGCTACACTACATCTCACATGTCTCATAATTGTAAACAGGGCACATCGTAAGTAAGCATCCAGGTTTGTATCAGGTGATCACGAACAGGAATCTCCTAAGTGCACTGAAAGGAAACCACTCCGAATAAATTGTGAACCTCTACGACCGCAATCAATTAAACAGGATGGATTTTCAAATGAAAGATTCCCACATATAAGACTTTATTTTGTAGGAGGATTGGGTAGGTGAATTAGTCTATGGACAGTAGGGTTGCACTCTACGGGGCGCATCACTAGGCCAACGATAAGGGAATGGCCACAAAGTCAATTGTGGATATTGCTTTACTAATTAAGCCGTCATGAACGATCAGCGCCGATAACCGAGGACGTGGTAAAGTTTTAATAGGAAACCGACTTGTCTGGGCAACAAAAAGTCGTTGGGAGAGCAAAAATTATCGCGAATTTGGCTCACCAATAAATAAAACCATCACTCACTAATGCCCCACAGGTAGTACCCACCTACGCTTGAAGTAAAAGGTTGATTACTGTATAATGTGCAACAAAGAACTTTGGTCCCCAAACCGAGTTGCAGGATTACACATTCTGTCAAAATAGAAGTCGTAGAAGGATGCTTGAAGTACTGATCCACAAACTAACCTCATTGGCTCAGTCAGTTCGGAGTACTTGGACGCCAGTTTAGGTGTTCCCTCAGCAACCGGGGGGGCTCGACGGACACGAACAATACATGCGTTTTCTGAATCACTTGTTAGTTCACCGGTTCGGCGATGTCGAGACACGGGAGAACAATCGACGGAGTCCCCATGCGGACGGACATCCTCACCAACCTCGAACGTTTGCCCTGATGGCCGAGTGGAACGATCTGACGCGTCAGAGCAAAATGAAAAGTTAGGTGCGGACAATAAGAGGGCGAAAGATGAATGGTAGATAAACAGAAGGGGAATACTAAAACTTACGGCAAAGTAAAGGAACAGACAAAAGGGCGAACTCTATAAATCGTAATCTTGCGGGAACAGTAATGAAGAGCAATGAAAATTCTGCTACACCCCAACAGAAATATTTTATTTTGATCTAGTGCTGCTCTTTGGCCACTGAACATCAGAAAGGGTTAATCTTAATATCCAGAGCTAACGAATCACCTTACACAGCGATTTTATTCAATTAGCGAAATTAGTGAATGCCCCAACTGGAATTGCGAGCTGCATATGAAAACAACTGCAATTCGCAGTAATCAGAGTATTAGCCATGGATGAGGCACAAGTTAAGACGTGACCTGGTGAATATATGCATAGAGCTACACATATTATTTTGTTGTTGAAGCGTTATATATGATAACATGGGTTTGAGAGAAAAGAGCTAAAATTAGAGATTAGGTCGTACAATGCGTTACATAATGGTGAAATTGACCGGATAGCTACCAGACAAAACAATCGGAAAGAACATGTGGGTCATAGTTATGTTCTGGTAAATTCCTTTAATTTGCACATGCACTAGACACCGTTTCCGGTCTTGACCGTCAATCGAGTAGCTCAGGATAAAGGTCTCAAGTTGGGGGCCCGAAAGTTAGCGGATTGAGTCCCAATCGGGACGAAAATTAGTGTAACGTTGACGAGTACCAAAAAGGACGAAAAAGCTGTCCAGTCATTATCATCGTCATCATCATCATCGTACAGCGAAATACAGTGAAGCGAACTTCATTGATCGCTGACAAACTCGAAACATATACAAGGTTACTGGTAGAATTTAAGGTAGACGGGGGGGTTGGACCTAATTTGAGGAAGGGGGAAGAAGATGAACCTCGATGGTCGACATACAGAGTAAACAATGGAACTCTGCATGCATACCGTCTCAAGCATTAGGACCTGATAAGAAATGACAACAGGAACGCCACTGCCGTCGGTTTGCTGCCATATCCTTCAATGACTCCAACCAACCAGTTGCGGAGTCTTTCGGACCCCAATCTGAAAGGTGTGTCACACTTAATGGGTCTGTGCACTGCTTCATGCCTCATCTTCACGTCGTCTATTGACCTCCACGTAGTTTTCTACAGACCGGAGCGGCTACAGCAAATAAGGCGCGATGTGATAGACGGTAACATAGGCAAAAAGTGCCTAGCCAGCGAAGTCTAATAATCTAAATTCGATGTTTATACCAGATAGACTGTTTAGTCCTCGTTATCAACCCTCGAAAAGAACTTCACCGCAAGATTTGGTTTATCTTGTTAGTAATTGCTGCAGAACTAGCCGGCGTAATTTATAGCACAGTCAATATACTCCCCGTAAAGAAAATTTTAAAAATGCCACTAAAAAAGTAAAGTCTTTATCCAGCGCAAGAAGCAATTTAACAACTAGATTCCATAAACTCAAGTGAAGCTTAGTCTCATCATTCAGATCAGCTCTGGAACGCCTTCGTGCACCGAAAAACGTCATTGTAATGACAAGGAACAGCGTCAATAATAAATCTCACCACGTGGGAAGACAATTTTCACTCCCAACTCAACGGATGCCGATAGGCTGGCCTGGTCGCGGGAAACTAAAAAGGAACAACAGAAAAAAATCTCATAGCAAGCAACCGAAAAGCAGTTTCTGCACAAGCAATTCTGTTGCCAAAGCATGCAACAGCACAAACTGAAGATGACAAATATGATTTCGGTGAAACACAATTTATGTGGATCAGAAGAGCGTTTCGCGACAGCCTTACTTTTTTATTACACACCAGTGTTTGATAAAGAGCAGACGGGTTGAACCGCAGTCACCAGGATCTGTTGTTCAGTGATGGAAACCGGTAGACTAAGCCCCGGGACTTGCAGCGGCGAACCACATAAGGCCTCGATGAGTTAGGCGTGGTACCGAACCGGACTACAGCAAAGCTGCCCACCACCAAAATTGGGTGACGGTGGCGAGACTCGAACCTCGGACCACAGGGCCCAAAGCACGCCGGTGACAGCGACTAAACCCTTGCGCCATCTCCGCTCTCTCTCGCTGTGTAAAAGTGTAGCTGTAGACTGATGAAAAATTTACTTTATTTCAGATTTTCACTTGTCATCTTGTAGTTTATATCCTCTCAGGCAGTAAGTTGTCTGATATGGCACACTACCGACATCCTACTGATGAGTGAGGATCCTAATAAATTGTAAGTCTTTCGGGATGGTTCGACTGTTGGGTGATTGGTTGGTTTTTAGCATCTACAAAGCGTTAAATGCTGTTACAGGATTGGGATGGTCAAAGTCTCAATTTCAGTCTGAAGGAAGAGGTAATCGAGAAGGTAAACAAACTTCGTGAATGGGGCAGCTACATCGCTCCTGGTGGATCTATGTTGGATGAAGCTTCGGCACGTATAAGGAAGGTTTAGCAGGGGGCTGAGAACCCAATACATCTTTGGCGTTACTTTACGTGTATCTAGATCAAATAATGGCATCTCGCTTATCTCCCGCAGGTGGTTAAATAAAATGATAACAATAATAAATTTGCTGGTCCGCGACATTCTGCCTTTAGCTGAGGGTTGAGTGCATGCTGCGGCTGACCGGCAAATGCTGCTATGTGGTGCAGAAACGTGGCCATAGCAAGGGGAGGATGAACATAAATTGCCAGCGTTCGGAAACCGATATCTGCGCTGCATTGCAAAAGTCCAGTGATACAACCGGACAAGTAATGCCGAGGTTAAGCGCAGAGTTACGGTTACGCATTGATACAAGTGCTTGACCTCCGCAGATTGTGACGGGTGGGGAANGGAATGTGCGATGTCATTACATAGGCTTCCTCGACAGGCAGTATTTGGAAGAACTCAAAAAATGGTCAGTTTAAAAATTGGCATAAGGTGCGAGAACTTAGATCAAGAAATACGCTTGTATAGGACACATTGATCTTCCTGGTGGGATACCCCGTGACCAAACTAACCGATAGTTAGAGACACTTGATGCCATGATCGACTATCGTAAACAGTGACGTTCCTGTATCGATTAATTTGATAATCTGATGAATTTTAACTGCTTTCTGTGTTTCTATCTTGAGAGCACTTGTAAATTGTTATTTTCTATTTCATTCCTGGTTGATCAGCAGCCAAAAAAGACGTACAAATTTATTGATTGAGAAATCCGAAAACTGATCGCCGAATAACTTTCGAGTGGTGTATTAATATTATTGAGTCCTTACTACCGTCTAACACAGCGTTAAATAAAATAAAATTTTCGACCAACCAAATTTTCAATGTATAACCACACTATAAAGACCAAAGGATGAAGTTAAGAAACACGGTTTTTAGTGTACAGCTGGTTCTCTGGTGACTGAATGGGAATATTTTGGAAATAAAGAGTTGAACAGCCCAATCGTATATCCTGGATAAACAGCGTAGCAAGTTGTATTAGGTTCAGATTGCATGGATATCCTATTGAACTGGATGAAAATAGAAGCTGTCTACGACCAAGTTTAGCCCGGATGAACTGGAAGACTGTTCCGAACTTATTGGAGATCCCTCACGATGCACATTACTCAACATAATTAAAGATTTGACAAGTATTGAAAATTGGTTCTCGTAGCTCGGGTGAACCGAATTCTATTTCGCCTGTTTGCAAACAAATTGCCAGGCTCGGCGAACAGGTGAAATAGAATAATTAGAGTTTCCCAGGCAGAGTATACAGTGACATCCAAAACAGATCAGCGTCGCTAAATCGATCCGAGGAGTCCTTAGGCACCAAATTATAACTTGACACCCGGATTGGTGTTATTCAGGAAAACCAAACATAAAATGGGCAGCAGATGAATTAGCAGTGTAAGTGTAAGTAAGCAGGGTTGCATAACAGAGGGTACGCTTCCAGATCCTCATCAACCAGGTGGTTAAGCGTGAATGAGGTGAACTTGGGATCACCAACTAAGCGGTACTAGGCGATGAACGGCACTGCACGAGGACGCGATGAGTTTTTGCTTGGCTAACGCTCTCCACTAAAAAAACGGCATGAGTCTCTACGCCGCACTGCGGCCCGCCACTAAATAAGACCACTGCTCCTGTAGTGCTTCAGTTACCTTATATGATTCTCATAAAGAGATGAATGAACCGTACGACAGGTCAACAGCTTCTCTGGAATAACCCTGATGTCTTTCGAGCTGGAAGTGTAATCCAGATCAGAAAGTTAGGATGAGATACCATTAACCCATCTACTACGACTGGGCAACCGAGGAATAATACAGTCGCGAAAGGTGCTGAGTACACCGTTCTGGATTCCAGCTCCAAGGTACTCTAAGGATAACGCCTTTGAAGCTGATTTATTCGCAATCAGTAGAAAGTGAAATAAAAGCCCGTCGACAAAGGACTGAAAGTCTGCTTAGGAAGAGTTCTGGAGCTCATTTTTGAATAAAAAATGAACTAAAATTCACTATCTTTCACTTTATCCATACTCACTTTCCGTAGCGGAACTTGAGTTTTCTTTCAGATG
>UZAN01050188.1:0-17362 GCA_900618425.1 Echinostoma caproni
GCCCGGGCCAAGACAGGGGAATTTTCTTGGGATGTAACAATTGGAGCCTTCGTCCAGCCAAAGCCGCAAGACGGCATATGAAAACCGCAATCCATTTGAGGTCGGTGTCCAGTTACTCGGATACAGCGTCCTTTGGACGGGGTCAAATGTCCAACGTGCCCAGTATACCTCGATACCCATTCATGCCGGTGATCATTGCCACAAACAGGAAGATGTGATGATGTTAGGTTCGCTCGTCTCTTCTTGGTCGTTTTGGGACCACGGCTTTTTGTCAACTATGTGAAGTGCTGGTTGTTCATCGACCCGGTTATAGCTTCGGATGCTGGCTTTTCATCCCCTCACTTTGGTAGGAAACATCCGCCGCGAGAACGCAATGAGTAGGGCTTCCTCATTCGAGGCTGTCTGAGACTCTCGGTCGAGTGGGAGCATTTCGTGAGACGCACGGGGTGACCAGCCACAACCCGAGACATCCACCCCGGCCACACTCAGGTATTCGGAGGTGACCCTTGAAGATTTTTAATGTTCACTCTATTGACCGAACGATTACCGCTATGTATGCGATCGATCGTTCAACCGAGTCTCTCCAAGATACGATACTAATTGAACCCAGAGCAATCGAAGGAAGACAAACCAAACGAGGTAGTATATTTGATCCAACTCAGCGGCAGTTTGGGCAACGAACGCACCTGTTCGTTTTTCGGGTCAGCCATTGGTAACCTTATAATTTAGCTCTAAATTTCACAGACCCATGAGAACTGGATAGTGGTGCTAAAATTAAGTTTCGAATTTTTAAAAAGTAGATACAAGAATAGGGGAAAAAGTCTCTTTTAAAGGAAAAATGGGAATTCCCTTTGGCTTCGAACATTCCGAATACTTCTCTCTAATTTGGTGTTCTTCATCAGCGAATTGTGCTGCTTGACACTTCTATTCTGCGAACATTTACCTTCCTCTCTATCTCTCACCCAATTTATACTGAGACGATAAACGACAGTTCCATTAAAGTGCTGACCACCTGGTTTGATGCAACAAACTCTGATTCTCATGCGGGTTTTCGCGCATTTCTTCAATTCGTCGGATCTCGCATTGCTGACATGGGTGTTGGTTTTCACATAGAAATCGTGCTTAGTTCTGTCGTGATCTCTTGCACACAGACATGTATATGTCGTTTCGCAAGCTTGTCGTCATGATTCGGTAAATTTCGACCACTTCTTCATCAGCGGACAGTTTACTCGCTACACTGCAGAACGAGATTGATCTCAACTCCGAATTCTGTACTCAACGTTTGATAAAAGTTTGTCGGAGAAAAGATTCTCATTAGTGAAATGGCAAAGCAGGTGACCACCACCGATCCTTCACTCCAACAAAAGTGATCCGTTTCATTTCGTTTTGTTCAAAAGTTCTTTGGCTTCACATCAGTACAGTCGAAAACCGTTCCTCCGAATCTGTTAAATCATTTGTGGATTTCTTGACCTCCAGGTAGGCGTTTCTTATTACTTCAATTCGTATTCAAAGGAACTGATCAGGGGAACATTGGATAAGTCTGCGTGCTTCATTTCCACATATTTCGTTGTTTATTGGATACTTCCCAAGGTTAATTGTGGGTGCTCAATTCTCCAGGTCAGTGTGAAGGTAATTGGACGAAAGTATTTTCAATCTTCCTTCAAATCTGTGTTGTAACCATGTCCCCTCCAATTGTTTGTGTTGTCCAAGATTCAATATACTGTCCACCTTTTTACACTTATGTTCTCACTGACCTGTATATTGGACCCCCCCTCCAAAAAAAAAATAATAGAATCGCAATCCCGATGCTAGTTAGAGATGCAATACCCTTGTCCTTTGTCGAGCACGTCGATAGATTTTGATTGATAACTCTTGTTTCCCCTCGTAACCCGTTCAGAGTAATTCACGCGTGCCACGCACATTCGAAGCGTACTCGAAATCTGTCATAACTGGTACCAGTACTTTAGGTATTTCGAACGTATTTCATGATAGGAATACTTGCTTGTTAGATATTGTGACCAATCTGGACGGTAAAGAGAAGTTGAATGAAACGTACTTTCGAATTATGATGTCTGTCTTTATTTTTACTTTGATTTAAGATTCCGGCCTCATAACGTGTTTTCAGTTGTGGGAACCATATTCAATCGTTATCCTTGCAGACTTAATTTTAGTCTTGTGTCTGTCTACTAGGAAGCGTTATCCACCCTAAGATTAGAAAGTGGCAATAATTTATCTTTTTTTACTACATAGCCTCTTGTGATGAACAACAGATAGGTAAACCCCATCATCACGAGGGCTTCCTTTTCAACAATGGAAACCGGCAAATTAAGTCCTGAGATTCGGCGTGGCCGATCCACACAATACCTCACTGGGTTAGGCGTAGTACCGGCAAAATCTTCATTTTAACAAAAAGCTGCTTGGTATACTCAGTTTTATTTTACACCAATTTTCACTTACACTTTCGTTCGCTGTTCTTCGTGTCCCTATTTCATTGCCCATTTAGTGAACCAGTCATGATGGACTAAATGGAAGAAGGGCTGGGACATGTGCTACGAATGTCACTAGATAGGTGGCCACGGCGAGCGATGTTTGCCGAGGCGGGTAGCGATTGGAAAAAGATGAAGGGAGGTGAAACTAAGACCTGGTATGAGGGTATGAAAACCCTAATCAGGGGACTAGGTCACATAGGTCCCGTTAGGCTCCCTGGCTGGTGACCTCGGGATGGTCGTAACCGATGGTTACAGACACCGAGCGATATGGTTGCATGTCGCAAACAGTGGTGCTCATACATCTACTCATTAATCTTGTAACTTCACTCTATATGAATTCGCTATCTTTCGCTTGAATTTGCCCTCAATATTCCAACCATTATTCTGTTGTTTTATCCAAATGGGTCACCAAAAGACAGCAACCCAAACCGGCGCACCGTAGTGCATGGTTGATGGTTGAAAGAACTGAACTGAAATGGAAGAAGTGAGGAATTGAGAACATTAATAAGTCTAAGATGCAGGGGACTCCTTTATGCTAAATGTTCAGGAAAATTGAACAGATGCACGAGCACTAATGAATACGGCATTCAACCATACCATTCCGTTTCAAAATCATAACCCAGGGGCAAAGTGTGATCTATTCAACATGCTTATAATGCTGTGAAGGACTGGTGTTAGCCGGACACTGTGGTGTTTGACCACTGTTTTTTGCATCCTACTATAACTTCGGATGCAAAAGGACTTATGTACCAAAATTGTCGTACACCGTTTACCGGGTTCAAATCGCGCAATGCAATCTATGCGAATCAATCGCGCTGAAACTCTGTTGTACTTCGATTTGAGTAGTGTTTTCTGATTGAGTGACTCCTAATCGTAGATCGTAGAGTCGAAAATGTGGCACCCGGTGCGCAAGGTGTTTTCAGCAGTCCCCGGTGTGGTATTCTGGACCATTCAGTAACAATAAGATCACCTGGAGAGTTAAACGGAGCCGGGCTTACCCAACGTATGTCTAATCGAGTTTCTGTCTGTTCATCAACAATCATCTCTGCTCATAAGCTACTCATGTTCTTTTGAGGGATCTAGTTAATTTTCCTTTGCCTGTTTATAGCTGGTTTGTATTTGGTTGTGTTGTGACACGCATGATCAACAAAGAGTAGTTGATGCACAACCATATGGCGTTGCTGTCCCCGAATTTCGCAGTATCATTTGATCGTTATGTGAATGTCTTTAGCTCTTCGTTCAACTTTCACGTGGTGCACACCATTGGGCGATCCTTTATGCGTGCTTTCCTTGTTCTCCTCTTTGTCCTTCCACAGGATAACGCCTATCGTTCCACCTCCTCATTACCATGGATTTAAACAATAGCAATATCAGTGCCGGCAGCAGTAGCGGGAATAATGGCAATAATAACTACAATGATAATATCGGTGGTTATGGTGATTCTCACAGTCGTCACAAGAAAGACAAATCCGTCGGAAACAAGTTCAAGTCACTTTTCTCGTCAAAAGAACATGGGAAAGAGAAGAAAGACACCGGGAAAGGTGCAGAAATGCCATCAACCGAGCTGTTTGAATCCGATGTCAATAGCTTGTCGAACGATGAAATCGAACGGCGATTCCAAATGATGCTGGAAGATATGAATCTATCACAAGATCAGACTACATCGTTGAGGAATAAACCCCTTGAGGTCAAACGCCAACTGCTAATCACCTATCAAGCCAATCGGGCTTCTTCATCGAAAAAGAGTGTCCTCGAAGACTGTGTAAAAAAACTTCAATCCCCACAACATTACACACCTAAACATTTGTCAAGCATGTTGGATACGTTACGTGTGAATTTGTCCAGTGGTGGTGTCAGTTGGGTCCAAGACTTCAACAACCCACCTAACGAGGGGTTGAACCGGCTACTACGATTCTTGGCACTCACACTGACCGGGTACTATCCGGATCTGGGGTTAAACTGTTTACGCTGTATCCGCGCTCTGGGTAATTGTGGTTACGGGTTATACGCGCTGGTGGATCACGAAACTGCGTCCACCTTCATTGCTCGATGCTTAAGTTCCGATCAGGACGGGATGATCGACTGTGCGATCGAGCTTCTATCCTCAATAGCATATTGCAATGACAAAGGTTATCAAAAAGTGCTTGAGGGGTTGACCAATAGTGCAGAATTGGAAAATCGGCCAGGTGATCGTTTTGTCCCACTGGTCAATGCCCTAGGAAAACCGGATTTGGCTCGTGCGGCGCTTCAGTTGATCAATGTGATTGTCAATCGTAGTTGCCTGTCAGACAGTGCGTTCAATGCGGACTATCGTATTCATTTGCGTCTGGAGTTGAACAAATTGGGTATCGGCGATTTGCTTCAAAGGCTAGAAACCACCTCACAGGATCGCGATATACAAAATCATATTCAGATTTATCGAAGCCGAGCGGAGCAGGATGCGGACGAACTGTTCGATCGATTTGAAATGGCAAAAGCGGATCTGGATGATTCGAATCAAGTTTTTCAAATTCTCAATCGAACGTTATCTGGGACGCAGTCAGAGAAAGCCTTTCTGTCCATTTTACAGCATCTGTTATTCGTTCGGGACGAACCCTATCGATTTGCTTATTTCACCTTACTCGAGGAATTGGTTAGTCAGGTTGTGATTCAAAATGATGGTTTTGACCCGGATCCTCGAATGACTGTTTTACGATTAGACGTCGAATCAACTGTTATGACCTTGTTAGATGCTCTAAAGCAGGCGGACGCATCTAGTCGGGTGGACGATCTGCAACGGAAGTTGGATAAGGCGTTACAAGAAAAATTGGAAGCTGAAGCCACAATTCAGACGCTTCAACAGCGATTGGATGCTGGCGGTGGTAGTTTGTCGGACGGAAAAGTCAAAGTGCCTGAAGGCTTAGAGGAGAAGCTACGCCCTTCTGGAACAATTCCTCCTCCACCACCGCTATCTAGCAGTGGTGGTACTATTCCGCCACCACCGCCTCTTAGTGGGGGCATTCCGCCACCACCTCCTCTCAGCGGAGACATTCCACCGCCACCACCTCTTAGTGGAGGCGTCCCACCACCACCTCCCCTCAAAGGAGGTATTCCGCCACCACCGCCTATGGGCTCAGGTATTCCTCCTCCACCACCAGGTGGAATCCCTAAGCCACCGGCAGCTCCTTCGCTTCCCTTTGGTTTGAAGCCTAAGAAAAAGTACAGCCCAGAAGTTCCTCTAAAAAAAGCGAACTGGGATCAAATCGCTCCCGAAGCGTTGGATAAAAACTCTGTCTGGGTTGGTTTGAAAGAGGACGAATTGGCAAGCGACGATATTTTGGATTCACTTGTAACTCAGTTCAGCACAAAACCGGCGAAAAAGTTGATCGTTGAATCGGATGTCGACGGAGTCTCAGGTGCTGCGCCACAAGCAATGAAAAAGTCCAAGGCGCTACGGTTTTTAGATGGAAAAACTGCCCAGAATTTGTCTATTCTTCTTGGTTCATTGAAAGTTCCCTACCCGGAGCTTCGGCGCCGAATTGTCGCGATAGATGAGACTCTTCTCACTCAGAATATGTTGGAGCAGTTAATCAAAGCTTTACCTGAACCGCCGATTATTGCCAAAATCGCTGCTCTAAAAGATGAATATGATTCGTTAGCTGAACCAGAGCAGTTTGTCTGTTTGGTCAGCGATATCAAGAAACTCATACCACGACTGCATGCCATTCTGTTCAAGTTGCGGTTTGACGAGAAACGAGATGAGATCAAGCCGGACATTGTTGATGCGGATGAAGCCCTACGCGAGGTTCAATCCAGTACACATCTGAAACGTATCCTGGAGTTGATCTTGTTATTAGGTAATTATATGAATTCCGGTTCGAGAAACGCTCAGTCTTACGCATTTCACATCAGCTACCTTACCAAATTGGAGAATACCAAAGATACCTCGAATCAACAAACGTTACTGAACTTTATAGTCGACTGTTTGGAGCAGAAATTTCCCGATACAGCACAGGGGTTGGTAGATGATTTGTCTCATGTGGAGCGAGCGGCTCGCGTATCAGAAGACGTGATCAAGGCAGGAGTTGCAGAGATGAAAAAGTCGGTGAACTCTATCGAGACAGATTTGCGCACATACAAACCACAAGAACCGGACGATGTGTTTGCGACTGTTATGTCGGACTTTGTCCAAACGGCGTCCACACAGGTCACTCAACTGGAGACCATGTTTGACCGAATGCGAGAGCGATTCGGTGCAGTCGCCAAATATTTAGCTTTCGATCCAAATAAATATCATATGGAAAACCTTTTTTCCGATTTGAAGCAGTTTCTCTCCTCATATTCACGAGCCCTGACTGACAATGCCAAACGTCGCGCTCTGATCGAACGTCAGCGTAAGGCACAGGAAGAGCAGGCGCGTCGCGAACGCGAGCGTGAGGAGAAAGCGCGAACCACCAATGTCCCTTCAGGTCACATGGGTCCGTCCGAGGATGAAGGAAACGTGATCGATAATCTGATGGAGGCACTCAAGTCCGGTGCTGCTTTTACGGCCAATAATGGTCGACCGTCGGGTGGAGGTGCGCGGCGACCGCGATCTCGTCCAAATCCCGCGTCCGGCTTAACTTCTGTCGCTGGTCCCGCTGCTGCCCGATCTCGTCAGTTGATGCGTGAGCGTTCGCGGAATTTCGGTGATAGACCTCCAGTGATTGTGGATGTAACTTGAACACTACTCTTGTTTCTCTCGATTCCCATTACTGCCTTTAAGTCAGAGATATAATACCGTTATTGCCAAAATCGCCTTCAAATGCCAATCACCCAGGCCATAATTTCTATTCAGGCGAACGTCCCAGTTATTCTTAATCGTTCGCATTCCGTATTGCTGTGTCATGTACAGACGTATATATCAAAAATAACACTTACGTACAAATGCATATATACCTATTTTTTCTAACGGGACTAGATTCGATTCCCCTCTTCTTCGACATTTCACAATGTTCCCTTCCTGCAACTCACCTCATCGAGACGGATTATTTGACATTTGGCTGCTTTCACCCTTCTGCCCTAACCCACAGATAAGNCAACCGAGAGTACCCGCCCCTCCAATTCATTGCTCACATTCGTGTGTTTTACTCACTTGCTTTCTCCACCCGAAGATGATCTGCTATTGATTCCACGAAGCTTCTTATCGTTGTTTCCTGTATTCTTTGTCACTCCAGAGCATAGAAATGCTCCCCCTGACTGTCCTAGTCCGTCTCCGCCAGTTGTTGCAATGCTTTCATTGACTAAATTCTGGGTGTTTTCCACGGCTCCTTATGTACTTTTGTAGTACAATGTGATTTCTAAAGCCTAGATACACCCTCCTCCCTCTCTCTCTGTTCTTCCTAACTCTTCACTCGCGTTGCCATTGTGCCTGACATTCTGTTACACATTCACATCATTCCTATACCAGCTCTTTCTCATGAGCATGTATATCTCGATATGATTCTGTCAAATGAAATAAAGACTTTTGTGATCGTGTCTGCTTTTAGCACCCCGGCTTTATGCACGTGTCGCTTGGTTTGACTCTCGGCTTTGCTCTCTCTCTCTCTCAGACGCACACACAAACACTACTCGTCGTTCTCAGTCCATAGTTAATGCAACTAGGAAGCTCACCATGTCTAGCGGGACTGGAGCATCTTATTTGTTCATTAAACTGAGGGCTTTCTCCCATGCCAACTTGCAATTGTCAACTAAATTCTGCGCCTTGTTAGACGGGGAGCGTTATTCGGGCGATTGAGGGAATCAACCAATGTTTCCGAAGTAAAAGAACACAGTTCTCGTTCCGGTAATCTGGGTCCTATGAGTATTTTGTTTTGACTCCTAAATATATTTTCCAGCTTTCAACCAAATCAACTATTATCTCCGGCTTTGCCTTCCTAGTCGGCGCCTCAGATAAAATTGATCTCCCTTTCACTGTTCACACAATCATCCGAAGCAGATGTTTGTGATTACTGTTTCGCTTTCTACTTTTTGTTGACGTTGTATTTTTATTTTCCCCGCGAAAGCTATTTACATCGCAATGAAATAGAACAGAATTAGCGTAGTGATGAATGTGTACTAATCCTGAGTATGTATGCCATCAAACTGTAAGCTTCATCATAGCCAGCGCAGTATTGAGCCTGCCCTTATTGGTTTCTGTTTACCCGGCTTGAAGGACACGTTTCTGTTTTGTAATCGGTCTTGTGCTGCATAATTATTTTGTAGGAACTAGGCTTTGAATTAAGTGAATGAGTGATGTTATTGTGGTAGTGTGGTTAGTGGTCAAAGTCACTGAATTGCCCCAGCCTCGTAAGGTCCGAGGCTCATAATCAGCCACCGCTACCCAATTTCGCTTGCGTCCGCCTCAATACCGTACGTATCCGATCGGGGTCTCTTTTGTTCGCCTTCTCCAGCACCTGGGCTGATGTCGGTCATCGCGAGTGAACAATAAATCCTTGCGACTATGGGGTTCGTCCCTGTTACTGTTCACACGGTGGTGTGCAACAAAACGAACAAAGACAACGCGTAATAAGTCGTATCACTCAGCTAAGCTCCACGTTTTCATCAAAATGTCAGCTTTGTTTCTGAACCATAATAATAATAAGGCTGTTGTGCGCTCGGCCGTTTAGGGATGGCTTCTTTTCCATATCATTAACTGCATTCTTCCGGGTGGCTTTCCCATCGTCATTTATTCCTTGCAGTAGTTGTCACTTTTGACTTAGCGATGCTTTTGTGGTTTTTGCAATTCATAGTTTTTACGTAAGACACAGACCTTTGGTTAGTGAGTAGACCACTGAAATTGTTTCCACCTTTTCATCTTGTGGGGTTTCGCGAGGAAAAGCACATTCTCTGCCCGCGATGAGGTTGCTTATGTATGACCACCGAGGGGAATGTCATGTTAAGGTGGTTTCGTTTAATTTACATAACCATTCGAATTTGTTTTCCAAAATGTGTTAAATTATATCATGACCACCAATTAAGTGTTAGTTGCCGACTATTTCCGCTGAATGCTCCCCCCCCCCTAAATCGTGCAATATTTTCGTTTACTTATGATCGATCGTACGAATGAATTTAATATCCCCCGGCAATAGGCTTATTTTCTAAATTTGTTTGAGCGTATATGTTCCTATGGTTCCGTTGTTTATTAAATTTATTTCGATCTGTTGATGCAAGAATATCGATCCATCTTCGTGCCGCATTTTACTGCTAGTGGTAAGCCTGACTATGCTTTTTGAGTATAGACAATATTATAACATTAGATGATAATAATGTAACATGCGAATAATTTACGAAATATTTTTGCAAAGTTAATGAGGAATGCATTGGAATTTTGTATACAATGATACAATTTTCAAGAGGGAGAAGCGGCCAATCAAAAGGCTCACGATTGTTTAGAATTGGTGACCAAACTTCAATTTTGAAAATTCTATCGACTTTAGCTTAGGCAAGAAACAGATAAGCACTAGGTTGTTTTACAGAGCATTCAGAGGAATTAGTTCATATAAATGTCCAATTTTGTTCGACGATAGTTATTTCTAAGATTGTAGCCTGGAGCTAACGAGCTATCAGAAGTTGTAGACATGCATCAAGAACTTATGATGGATTGGCATCAACGGCTGACAACTACATGATCTAATTACGGTTAATTACTTAAAATGCTCATTCACCGTTAGCTTAAGAGCTTCAGCGTTTAAGTCGTCATAAATTAGAACTGTTCCTGTCGATCGGGTCATATAAGGGACTTCGAAGCGCGATACGAGGTAGAATTACGGTGGAATGCCTGTACAGCAGTGAAAAAAGCACTTCCCGTTCTCTGTAAGCTAGACTATCTTGAAAAGTAGCCGCACAGCAGTTGAATTGTCCAGAGACCGCGCTCAACGCTTTTCTCGTTTTCCGTCTCACACTGTGTGCCAAATCACCTGCATTTACGGTGACGCATACATAGGTAGAACAAACCGTCTGCTCTCACAACGGATGGCCGAACATATTCCACGGTGATTGGTGAAATCGATCACGCAACCGATAAATGATGGCCATCCGTTGCAAAACTTAACAAGACTCAGTTGACTTCAATTCGTCTTTCAAACCACTATTACGTAATCACAATACTAAACTTTTGGCCATTAGTGAAGCGTGATCTATTCGATTACTTCACCCGACCTAATGAGCACAAAAGTTTTTGACGCAATCAATCCACTTCCCGTGGAGTTGTCTTTCTACTTCTACATTTAGTAATCTTTGTATGCTTGTACACGTTCATTCAACATAATTGAACAGCCTCATGTGCTGTATATGTGCCTGTTTGTTTTAAGTCAGCGGTTGAGAAGATTCAATGAAATGTTAACATCTCGTGACACATGTCTTCTTCCTGTATTGATGACATGAATTACATTAAGCTTCTCACCACGGGCAAAGCCTGCTAGAAGCATCTAGTACAATCGTCGACGATCGTAAGAAACAGTGGTTGACTTTTCACGATGATCTGTCTATTTTCCCTCCTTTCCATTGGAAAAACATTCTCACTTTACTTTCTCGTACTCTCCTCACTTTACCAACTTCAAACTTTCACAATCGATTTTATTAACCGACTCATCATGGTCTCCCGGTATGTTATCAACGTATTGTTTCGTCATACGCGAAAGCTAGTGCATATCTATTCAACTGCCTGATGCAGCCCATGGAAAAGGAGTTCTTCCGTGTGTGAGCTGCATCTGTGCTTGTGCTTTTCAAGGTTTTCCTATTTCTCAGCGGAAGAAATGTCTCATTTGTTTGTGTGTGGAATACAACTATCACATAATTAAAATTATTTCGATCGTGTCGTCGTCGCAGTAGAGGTCAACTGATTATGCATCCACGCGAACGGAGATAGAATCGATGTCAGATCTCGCTCGCTACGGTGGCTCCGCGCTTGCCGTCATTGATTCACGTTCACAATCTTTGTTCACCAACCCGGACACACGTGTTGGCACCCGATATGCGCGTGTACGCACGCGTTGCTGCTCGGGTTCGATCGAATTCGACAGTGACTGTCATACATACGTAGGAAAGCGAATAAGTTCCGACTACCGATATCAGGCACGCTCGCGTACTCTCTCTCTCTCAGTGTATGTGTGTGTGTGTGTGTGTGTGATAACTCACCACAGGACAAGACGATAGAAAGGAGAAAAACGTTTTGGTTCGTTGGCCTCGTAACTGTTCTGTCATCCTCAATGCGAGCTTGTCACCTAGTCAAGTACATCAATCTTTCTCACTGGATTGTGAAATCCGTTTTTGTTCACATTTACTCTTTGAATGTCCCTCGGCCTACCATGTGACAATCGTGATTTCATTGATCCTATACAAAACCTGTCGAACGGTACTACCATATTGTAAGATCAACATAAAAATGGTAAACGCCCTTTTTCAGTTAGCGACAAAATTATCTCGCTGCACCTTTTTTATCTGGTGGCTATTTCGCACTGCTGTGTTCAGGCACAATGATATTTCACCGAATCGAGTTATGAAATTATCTGGTGTGTTGTGTCGATGTCTACGCCTAATGAAATGGTAGTAAATTATTAAGTATGATAAAATTGTCTTGTGCCCACAGCTCCGACCTTTTATTCGATGAATTTGGAGCTCTCTTGCACGTGATATTCTCAAGGGAATTGTAAACAGCACAATTCCGTTTTTTTGTCATGGATTGTCTGAACTGCTTCTGCTGCTGAGTATTCACCCCGTCGAGGTGCACAAAGGGATTACGTGACCTGTTTTTTGTGAGCTTGAAATCGAAAGTGCGATCGGATTACCTTTTTCTCTTGCTCCCTAGTTTCAATGCATTTATACTTAAAATGATAGATTTATCCGATTATCATGCAAATGAAAAGTCATCTGTTTACTCCATGAAATTAGGTGACGAAACGCTATTATTGTTTATGACGTTACAATGGGAGGTAATGTTTGCTTAAAAAGTATCAAGTATTGTTGGAGTGATATTGTTGAGTGGTATGGCTGAGTGTCATAAGCAGTGGCGTTCGTGCATCTTGTTAATTTCTCTGCAACATGGGCCCACTGAAATGCCAAATTTTCTCTTTGATCTTTCCTGTCTTTCTCCTAATGTTTATTCGAATGGGCAGCCAGAAGACAGCGACCAAAACCGGCGCACGATAGTGCATGGTTAATGGTTGTACAAACTGAAACTGAAACACAGACGGAACAATACATTACGTTATTACGAAAGACCAGTAATTAGCGAGTCCTCCATCTTGTCCAGTCGCATCTCCAACTCTCACGTTGGGGATATCTACCACAATAAATAGTGGGTTATTCCATAGTGTGGCTACTGTATTCAAGAAGCAGGAGCGCTTCACTTTTGATCTGCTCCCAGTTTTTCGAGGGCATATTTGTGACCGTGTTGAACACAGTTTGCCCGAAGCACAGGCTTATCTGACAGATGAGTGTGCCAGGTTCCTCATTTACTTTATTAAGGTTTTGTCTGTTTTTTGAGGAAGAACGGGTTAAACAATCTCAGTTTGTTGCGGTTACCAAGCCCTTTATGAGCTAATACCATACTTGTTTCTAGTCACAGCACGTCTTTGAGGGCTTTGATGTTCTTTGAAATAGGTAGTGGGTACCCCTGATTGCAATTTTCCTTAATGGATATATGACATGTCTAGCTTTCACTGCTTTTGTGGGTGTGAAGGTGTTCATCAACCTGACCCCAAGGTTGTTTGTATCGGTTTTATAAGAGAGTATTTCATATCTCGCTTTGGCCTTGCAAAGCTGGCGTGAAGAAACGTTTGCTACCTCGGTGACCACAATTCTTTATTGTGTGTAGTGGTAGATCTTATTGAAGAGAAAATTCGTGAATATTGAAGATGCCATTCTGAAGCGATCCTTTGCTCTAGGGATTGCCGACCTGCACAAGATCAGTGTCATCCAGGCTGAACAGATTGTCTAATTCCCTTACGTTATCACAAGCCAAGGAAGTTGGGATGCATTCCCACTGGATTCCAGTAGTTTGTGTTTCTGTGTCTGATGGGGATATTCATACTCTCATTTTAAACGCATGACCTGTCTAGAAAGGTAAGATGCAGTCAGAGACTTTGTCGTTTATCCCAGTGTCTCAGATTTATTAGTTCTGAAATTTGTGATTTATGAGTTGAGCACTTTTTGAAAGTCCTTGGTAGCAACTGCTATTGCTTACCCTTGGTTCAAGCAACTTAGCATGACATCCTAGAGTCTTAATAAGCTTGAGGGGTGCTCTGCCCTTAAAGAGCCCATATTGAGCTATAAATAAGTTATTGGTTTCCGGGAGACATGCTCAATCACGCTTTCGTAAAATCTGTTCCAGCAAGCTTGCTTCATCTCTCCGCTTCGGTAAGGATAAGTCTTATTCCTTGAGCTTTCGTGTGACTGCCTTCTTAGAGCTGCACGTTCGGACGCTTGTTTTCGCATATATTTCCAGTCGATAAATCATCGGGTATTCGACTCTATCACACGATTGTGGCGCATATTGGCTAGTGACAAAACGTGCAATTCACAAATAAATCACCATACCTATTCACATAAACTCACTCAAGTTGCCTAATTCTCACGTTCGTGAATCAGTTAATTTCTCACGTTCCAAAAGTCTCTGTCTAACACAGACTAGGTGGTAATGTGAGCCACCCACATTATGCACGCGTGACAGGTGGTTTTCCCATGGGTTTTGTCTCTCACAGTTTCCTTATCAGCCCATGAAATTGACACTAACACTAACCGCACCCTGTCGTCATAAGCTTTAAAGATGGTTATGAGGAAGAACGTTTATTTTCCGTTATTGTTTTCGGTGGTCACTAATTCATAATTCCTGGAAAGGGGATTGTGAAGGTTTCATCATTATCTACGAATGCCATTATCGGGGAACTGGGAGTTGGCGTGTTGTCCCCAAAAAGGGCCAATTACGGTTGACTTTTCGTCGTTTCCGTCTTCGGTGAGGTTACTTACCACCGAGTTTGGGTTGCGTTCGAACATTGAGTCTGAAAGCTGTTAGCGATCGAACCTTGGACTATTTTGAAAACACTGTTTTCCCGTCACTATTTTGTGAATTATCTCAGGGTAGAACGGCAATTTGAAAGGACCCTTGTTTTTGAACCGTTCCATCCGTAGACAAGTGCATTTCTTTGGATAGAGTAAATGTTCTAAGAAGGTTGGTCATTGATCAAATCCCTGAATATCGTCATTTCATTCGTACATGAGCCTCAGAATATCGGTCTTCAACTCAGTGAATCGATGATCAGAGGCACATCTCATTGCCACCCACTCATTCCGGAAACATCTCAATAGTGAGAAATTCGTGAGTGTTGGGCAATCACCCCAAATTATCATAATCATCAAGGCGAATGAGTCACGCAGTCTCACCTGAAAACTCATCATTCAGTTTCAAAACCGTGCGGAAATTATTCAACCTTATTATGGACACGAAAATATTTGGAAAAGGGGTTGGATAGATATCGTTCTTTTCGTTTGCTTTGATGCCATAAAATCTTATCTCTCCGCTACTCTCTAAATGCGTCGATATTTTACACCGGTTTTTCAAATCCAAAAACTTTATCTTTCTGTTCTACTCTGTTGTTACCTCGTAGTTCATTCTGACCGTGATCATACTGCCTGTTTCGGAAGTGTATTGCTGTCCAATGGGAATACGCTCGTCACCCTCGTATAGATTGTAGGTAATGTGATCGTAGCTCGACGAGTATGAACTTTTAGGGTGCCATTCAGCCAACGTTACTTCTTTCTCAGCGAATAGACGGTGGATACTGAATTCTAGCCTACCAGTTTTTCGTGTACGTTATAACTAAGATTGCATGAACTATTGGAGGAGTAATATACCAGATTGAAGAAATGGCCGACCTGTCACAGTCTTTCTTGACATTTTCATCGATCTGATGAGGTAGTGTCTTTATTCGATTTCATTGGTTATTATTTGTGGGTTTATTGGGTGACATCATCCTCCGTCGGACACCAGGAAACTGAGGTTTACGGAAACCACGCGACTCGCGGAAATTCGTTCGATGTTCATCTGCTTACTTTGAGGATCCAGCTTCGAGCTATCGAATAAATACTAACAGAGCGTGTTGGATGCGTACGACTAATTAAAACTGTCGTATTTTGATGGTCTGGGAATTCATATCTTCCTAGTGCTGAAATATATTCTGTCCAGTTTTGAAGTTGCTCAGGTTCCTTACTTCCGCCGTGAATAGTATGTATGAAAGATTCGATGCATAAAAATGCATAATTTATCCGTTTTCCTGTTCGCTAAATTACAATGCAACAGTGCTAAAGAGCAACAAAACAAAGTTAAAACAGGGTGCAAAATGACTGGGAAGAAAGCAGTAATATGTACTCGCTATTGTACAGGATTTTTAGATTCGAATATATTGGATAGTCGCCTAATGTTACTCCCGTAGCGAAGCGCCCGGGATTTCGAATTTAGCGTTTCATTCGCACATTGCCTACTTATTGGCCACACCAGGTGATTTTGTTAAGCTGTCAGAACAATACCTTCGGGTCGCAAGTGAATTGTCTTTCGTGTTATCATTCGCCACTATTTCATATATGGTAACGGGATATGCTAAATAAATCTAGATCCGTGAAGCGTGTTGGCTGCAGTGCTTTCGTAGCCCATTCTTGTCCATAAATTACTTCGTTTTGGTTCATTTAACCTCCGTCAACCGCCACAAACAGTTCTAATAGCTTCAAGAATATTTCTTGTGATTATCCATAAAGAATAACGGGTCTGGCAATATACGTGATACAATCTAGTTTTCATTTATTGATTATACTTCTGGCCTTTGTGGAATGGATAAGGTTCTAAAAACCGGTGAGGCAAGCTGGAGAATCGCCAACTGTTCTTTCGGTTTTTAACGGTCAAAGTACTTCCTCCCACTCTGGATGAATGCGCATCCAGTCAAGGTGTGAGCGTCTGAGACTATAACAAACGGTTACACTCGGACCGAATTTAGCTCTCTTGACCATTTTTTTATTTTCACACTCGCCTAAGGTCAGACCGTCAGAGAAATCACGGTACAATTATGTTCATAAGATAGAAAATAGGTCCGTGATTTGCTTGAGGGCACGATACGGCACGGCTGCCCAGGCCAAAGCAAGTGATCTTTCTTGGGGAGCCTTTGACTAACCAAAGCCTGACCAGCGAGGTGGTGTGTGAAAACCACAGTCCATTGGGGCCGGTGTCCAGTTCAACAACTCATACCAAATTGCCAAGGTACCCAACGCACCTCGATACCCAACCAAGCCGGTAACCACCGCCACAACCGGGAAGGCTTGGATGTGATTCATACGCCTCTTCTTGGTTGTTTTGGCCACGGTTTTTGGTCGACTCCCCTATGTAAACTTCCAGCGGGTCACCGACACGGGTATTTGCTTTTCGTCCTCTTTGATGAAAAAACATGCGCAATGAGAAGGCAATAAGTAGGCCTTCGCAGCTGAGCCACTTGAGACGCTTATGTCTTATGGGAATACTCAGCGAGATACAAGGGAGTGGTAACCAGCCGAAACCCGAGACACTCACCCCCGGCCATACGTAGTCCTCTTGACCAGGGATTTCCAAAGCGTTGCTCTCTCGTTCATGAAAGCCAATTCGTTTCGCTAGAAGCCAGCGGAATTTCTGTGACTAGGACTTACGCAGTAATGGTTGGGAATGCGGTCTCTCAGTAACCTCGAAAAGTACAATAATCCCATAAATTTATTTTTGCATTTTTCAAGCCAGTAAAAAAACCTGAGGAAGGGACTCGACTAGCGTTTACCACGCTTGTGGTGCGTTGTTAAGGCGTGCGTGGTGAGAATTTGTATGTGCCATACGACGTGAACAAATCCTACCGTTGGCAAATCGGATG
>UZAN01050190.1:7760-18845 GCA_900618425.1 Echinostoma caproni
TTGACTTTAAAATGAGCCAATGGCTATGATTATGTAAGAATTTTTTCCACCATACGATATGTAAGAGCACGACTAGGGATATCCGAAAACAATTGTTCGCTCACCTACTCGCTTTGTCGATTCAGATTGTCTTTGGCGGGAGACACGGCAGGATATGGCAGTGGTGTGTAGCATTCTTTCAAGTGTCCAATCCCAAAAATGAACAATAAACGAAAAAGAATTCAAAATGGCGTGCAGTAAAGAAACAAAACATTTTTATTCCCTATGCTGACTGTTTTTGTTTACCCGCTTCTGTTTCAATATTTTTTCGTTCACCCATGGTTATTTTGGCCTCGTATCTTTAAAGATTGGTGTTAAATACTTATATTTTTTTCTCTCTCCTTGACTCACTTCATCACAGTCTAAGCAACCTGGGTGAGGTTTGAGTGGGATCTCGAATTTATTCTGAGTAATTCTATCTACCGAAGAAAAAACAATAACAAATGATTTTTCAAGAATCTTGATGAACAAACGTATAAAGTCCATTGTTTCTCCATCTATCCAGTTGTAGAATCGAACACAAAGTAACTTTCAAGGAACCGTTGCGTCGTTGCCGATTGAACCTGTGGCTGATTTAGAGCACTTTTCTTACCTTGCTTGGTATGGGTAATAGTCTCGGACAAATTTTCAAATTGTATGCATGCATGAAACCGTGGAGCACTGTGGCAGTCGGCGACGGACAGCTGTCATTCACAAAAATGGAAGAAATCAGAGAGACAATATTTACCCTATCTTGTTTTCCATCTGGGAACGCGATCAGTAGGCTTGAAATTTAATCACATCTTGAATCGCGGTTCTGAAGTACATAAGATATTACAAAATGTATATGGTTGTTTTCACTCAGCAACTGAGATTCTCACAAATAGTTGGCGTAGGTGGTCGTTTTAGATGATTTCGGTCATTTGTTCCCCCAATCTGACACTTACTGGCCATGCAGTTTAGTTTGCTTTACGAACAATTGCACTCACTCAACAATATATGAAAAGTAACACATAAGCAAAAAGTTCTTTGTTTAACACAATACATCTATGGCATTTACGAGCTGCATTTCAAAGGCAATACAGACGACCTATTTCGAAATGAATGATGTAGAGAGATGAAAGATAGATTGACTGATACAGTGTAACTCGAAAAAGAAAACACTCGAAACAGAGTGAATCTTTTCCATCTGCATCCCGATCATCAAAAGGAGATCACGCTCTCAGTTTGCCGGGACTCCATATGGGAAGCGGTCTTTTTGAAGTTGCTTCCATGTAACCAGATGATCAAGAAATAAATTGGACAACTGATGCTTGTGGATGAAACAATGAAAGAAAATCGACCAGAATTAGCAAACGGCAGAGAAATAGTGTTCCACTATGGAAACAGTTTAGACCACATACACATACACACACACACTCACCTCTTTGGTGATTCGGCAAATATGATAGTGGAACGGATGTCACATTCAGCGTAAAGCTCTGTCGGGCTTTTTACCATCGGATAATCATTTATTTGAAGTTTTACGGAACTTTTTGAATATTGTAAACTTCTGCTGTTTATAATATTGTAAAAATCTCTCTTAAATCAGCTTTGATCGATAAACGCCATAAGGAATTTATGAAATGAACGGAAGGATTGCAAAGGTTTATCCATCTCAGCGGGACTCATATCACTGAATGAAGTTAGCTTCAGCATGTGAAAACTACTTATGTTTTCAATCTTAAAAATTCTAATTACCAGCGAGTAGTTTCATAATTGTTTTTATGTTTTTCACTTTTACTTTGAGGGTGGTGAACTTTGGCCATTACCATAAATACACCACCATAGTCTCATTGCTGTTCTGTTCNGTTCATTCCTCCCTCCCTGCTCTGGAATCATAGAAAGAACGCCGATGAAACCAGTGCCGTTTTTTCAAACGGAAAATAAGCTGTCAAGGAGTAATCAGCTGGAGTTCAGTTGTACGCCATCCTCCACCCCCCCCTACCCGGGGCGGTGCTTCATCAGCAAAAAAATAAATATGAACCCGTAAGAGTCTGTGCTAATAACAGGGAAACTGGATATTTTCATTTCAGTAAAATAGGAATTAATCAATGTTTTTAAGACTTTGAGAGGCTGCCGTTCAGCACTGTTGCTTACTAGAGTAATGTATTGCATTACATTTACGATTGCAGCACAGGGATTTAATCAGTGTCAATTTCGACATTTCGACCCAGCCTCTCTCCTCACTTTGTTCTAGGTTGTCAATCGACGCTTTCCGCAATAGTCATCACAATAATCTCTCTCTTTATACACCCACAAAATAATTTTTGAAGGAACTTGGTCTCTCGCCCTCTGAAATACAATTTTGTTTCTATCCAGATCTGTTGTATACGATTTGTGGAAACCCTAAAAGTTCTCTTTTTAGGACTCACAATTCACTACGACCTATCTTTAGTAAGGTGAGAAACGGTTTAGTCAGTTCACAAATCGTCTAAAACACGCTGAATATCCAAAGGTGCTCACAATATTTTCGGATGATCGATAACGACTGGCGTGGACTCATAACGACGGACGAATATTGAACAAGGCTGAACTTATGTAGTCAATCGTCCCATTAAACCACCAGTAAACATTTTGAATAGAACACAATGTTGCAAAACCGTCCTGTTTTCATAGACTCATCTTCTTTGGCTAACAAGTCACTATTCATATAACTGGGATAAAATAGGGGAGGGTGGAGATGTTACTTGCAAACATGACAATAATAAAGTAACATACTTGAAGGAATATAAATAGCGTCTATTGTTTCCGGTGTGGTGTTTAGTTCAGATTTGCCGAAGATTGGGAGGGACAGATGAAAATGGGGTGGGTGGGAAGCCATGGGAGATAATTTCTTCACAAATTGTTTTTGTGCACACATGGCTGGATTGTGAATGCGAATTCTCGATTCTTTGGGATACGATGTTTAATCCGCTTATAGTGTTATTCATAAACCTAGTATAGGGGACGAAACGCTCTGATCAAGTCAACTAAGTGACCTAACTCGACAAAGTTTAAACAGATTTCGCTCGTAATTGACTTTGTCATCTCAGTGTGCAACCAAGCAGGATGATACTCACTAACTCTCTGAGTCTATCATCTGCTCGTACGATCGATGTACGTTGTTCCACAGGAACAAGTGAAAGATTAAACGCAGAGGCAGGAACTTTATCTATGAGCTGCAGCCTGAGGGTCAGTCTGGACGCGAATGTGTCACGCAATTTCGATGCATGGAATGTTTGACTGATCGCTGTTCTCGATGTTCGAGTAACTATTTACGTCATAGTGTCAGCTGTATATGGCATTCTCATGTAAACTGGTTTCTTGTTTACTCTAACAATTTTTCCGTCGTTTGTCTGGTGTTGTAATATGCTGTGCAGAAATCGATCCGGGGATCCATTTCGTTGGAAAACCTAGCGCAGGAATACTAATTCGTTTTGAACTGTATCAGTCGAGCAGACGTTTTGTGCTCTGTTAGCAAGAATTCAGTTTCGCTTTCTTTTTAGAGGTACGAAACTTTGAAAATGAATGTACTGACTCGACCACGTGCTTGTTCTGTATACCTGTCGTTGGACAGACCCTTCTTCACTACGTTTGAGGCAAACATCAAGAAATGCGATCCGGTTGTCAGTTTCCTCCTCTAGAATAAACTTACTATTTGAGTGCGCAACTGAATGTTGCCAGTAGCTCATGGGGATTACTATCCTCGTCCATGATACACAATATATCGTCGACGTCTCTTTTATCTGGCTTGCGTTTTTCGATGGAGGCTTTTTGAGGGAGTTGTTTTCTTGCATTGCGATGAAGACGTCGGCAAACAACGGGCATAGTGGGGAGCCTATTGCAACGCCGTCCTCCTGACGATAAATCATATCGTTGAATCTGAATTGCATGTTGTATGTGAAAAAATAAAGTAACTGCTTTAAGTTCTCAGTCGGGGTATCGATATTGATATCATTCATTTGGATGTAGTCCGCTAAGTAATTGATCGTTTCTTTAGTAGAGACATTAGTAAATGGCGAAGTTACATCGAAGGAAAGCATTCGTAATCCGGTTACATTCATATCCTACTGTTCGGACTGAAGTCGACTGAATCAGAAAAATGTAACTCCTCAAACCTTTACTCTTTCTTACCAGCTGAAGAGGAATGGACTCCGAAAGGAAACAGGGTCGAACTACCTCTGTAATGCACTTCGTTCTAATTTTTTCGTTGTTACATGTAGCTGAAGTTGACCGAGTGGTAGTCAAACTCTCCTCAAGTCTTCAGGTATCTCAAATAGAATTGGAATTTCTATGAAACTGTTTCATTTCTGCAGGTTTCATCGGTGGTGAATATCTTTCCTAAATGAAACCGACTTCACGGGTGGAATGTGACCCATATTACTAGTTCTATAATCCGGTAGTTGGGTAGCTTCAGTAGTTGTCTCTCTGTGATGAAGTGCAACCCGAAGTTGCACAAAACTGTCAACTATTTACCTTGCCACCAGAGTTATGCCTAACCTCGATATAGTTCTTTTGTTAACACGTTCCGACTATTTGTTACAAAGTGGGACCAAATAGATCAAAGTTTCCTCAGATAATGGAATGAAACAGTTTTGGTGAGATGAGATAGACTTATATTACGTGCAACGGATTGGAAGAAACACTGCGTAGTGTCCATCAAAACAAACTCAGTCTACAATGGTTCGTAAAAAGACGAATGAACTCAACATTCTGCTTGGGATGTGAGAGAAATCTGATGACCGTACATAATCCTGCCGATTGGATATAATGCAGTGCATATTTCTCTTCCATTTTTCTGCCTTCGGTTCCATTCCTCGATCAATCCTACCGCGCTGTTTTAGTTGCTCACCTAGGTTTTTGGTATAATTTGCCGATTATATTTTGGGAAGTGTCGCCGAACTGGATTGGAAGGCAAGTCTTTTCGTCACTGATACATCATTTCAGTGTTATCCAAAGTGCCACATATTCACCCTTTCTTTTCTCTTTTCTGTCAATGACCTTCACTGCAGCTCATTTGCAACTGTCAATAAATATGCCGGTGACTGAGCAATAAGTCGCGCACAATGAACTGATCCAGACTGCACTCATCTTTCTACTAAGCTTCGAACTATTGTGGAATTTGTTAAACAGAATGGCTTTGCTGGGATCCATTTTACTTGTCCTAGATGCATTTTCTCCTTATCTCGCACAGCTTTACTGCATGGTCCATTCAACCCTTGGTACCTTTACACTTTTGCGCTGGACAAATTCAGTAGTATTTATGCTCATTCATTTTATGCCATTTATAGTGGCCGTGATATATGGAAGTCTATTAAGCTAATTAGTGGCAAGAAGTGCATTCCAAACTGCTGTAAGGTCGTCTTCAGCACACCTGCTCTTAAGAAACGTACCAGTAAATTCCGCTTCCAAGCTTATGGCTTAGCTCATTCATAAGGAATCAAAAAACTGATTTCATACGTTACCTCTTCCTCGCTCGACTTGCTCATCCTCGTCCCATTTCTACCTTCGAGGCATTTCTCGACTATAAGCAAAGAGAAGGCTTTACAGATGTAATCTTTGGATTATTGAACTGATGATTTAATTTCTTCAATAATGTCAGTAGCTCTAATTTACCCACCATTTTTATGACGACTGAATTCGGACGTTAATTATTGAGTGGTTGATCAACTATTTCACTGGTAGCACTCGTATCTGTTCAACGTCATGGTTCCATTTCCATTTTACTAACCTTTAATCAAGTAGTTTCACAATGAATGAACTTAGTGTTTATCTTATTTTCTTCTTGCTCATCATCCGTTTCAACTTTTGATAACAATAAAACCTCCAGATACCCACTTATCCTATCATGCAGAATGACTGATCAAACCTCTGGCTTATCTGATTGTCACAATTTGCTTTTGAATGGTTCAAAGTGCACAGATTTTCTGTTTTCTCTCGTGAAAAGCGGTAAATTAGAAGGACTGTCTGAAATTAACTCTCATCTTCTTATCTTTGATTTTAATGTTGTTGAATCATCTACTGCCCAGTGAAACTTTCAGCGGAAAGCTTGCATGGACAGACCACATCACTTATGTTTGCAAAAAATTAGGTGAGCATCACTTTCTCCGTCATGTCTCAAATTTTTCTCTATCCATTTACCGCTTTTTCAAATGTTTTGTTGCTGTTTGCCCAACTGACCTTGTTTTTCCGGATCTATTTCAGATAATTCACAAAGGATATCAGACCCTAATATTTTCGCTTGGCAACTCATCTAAATATCTAAGCGCATTTCAGTACTTCTCTCTCTTCGGAGCGATATTAACAGACCCTACCACACTCTCTTCAACATCAAATTCCAAAATTCATCTCCAACTCTTCCACTGGATCGCACTATTCAAATCTATTCAAATTTATACAGGAGTGACCCACTGTTCTGTTGTATCATATATTCCTTGTTTTCTCAGCAACTTTTAAAAAATTACATCCGAACTAACAGCTGCACTGCTTCCATTTATGCATGTGTGGCTTCATTGTATGAATCATACAACTTTTAAACACTGGTTGTGTACAAAAGTGGTGGCGATTAGACAATTCTTGGACGGAATCCACTGACACCAAATGAGTAACAAAAGTCTCCGAACACAGTAAGTGCTTCCTGTCCTGTTCCTTCCTTCCTGTTCATGCAAATTCAATTTCGGCACAGTTTTCACAACCATCAACATTGCGTTGTCGTACTGTTTTGGCTACCCATTTGGTCGACGGGTAAGAAAACTGTAGATCAAACGTTTACAATCTAAAACACTCAAAATAAATATATAGGAAACAAGTAAATTGTAGACCAGAGTAGGTACTGGGTAGGTCCCAGAGCACCTCTGATTCCGACTCGCAATCATATCACTCAGTGACTCTAACCTCTGATTAGGTTGATCACCAGTTCCCCGATTCGGAAGTTTGACGGGACCAAGTTTGTTGGTCCGGATTTTCCTACCCTTTCACTAGATCATATTCTGACCTCCGTTGGTCTCCTCCTACCCGCTAGCTGTCCTGAGCAAGCATCCCACACCGACGAAGTCTATCCGGTTTGGCCTACCCCATGGAATAACCACAAAGTTGAATCGTGTGCTCAAGCCCGTAATTACAGAGATGAAACTCGGTCATCTGGGCTGAATTCGTGCCTGCTCATGATCCTGTGACATGTAATTAGGAAACGGGAAAGTTTGAGCATTCGATTTTTCAACCAACTGGAAAGATTAAAATATTCGACTTGGTTGTATGAACACAGTTTCAAAGCAGGGGTACCTTTTGCTATAAATATACTATCAAGTCAATTTTGTCATTTCTTTTGATCATGATGGCAATAAGGATTTCTTATGCAAAAGCTTTTCGGGTGTGATTAGTATTTTGGCTCTGTGTGAGGACTGTGCATTGTATGCACTCAGCAGAAGCATGGTTGATTTTACCTATCCATCATACAGACGTCATCCACATTCACACTTACACACCTAGCATGCAAGGCGAGATCGAAGTTCCGACTCCAAACAAGCCGGGTTGTTTTGTACCAATGATGAGGTCAATCAATAACGCAATTATTCGTAACTAACTGTGGTGTGGAAATGATATCATTATCAATGATACAACCGTTCGCGCAATTGAAAGAATGAAACATTTTAAAAGGGATCCAATAAGTATTGTCAACTGGTCACTTATATACCTTTGTAAATGGACATTGAAAGTGTATACTCATGGTACCTGTGACGAATGATGCTCAGGTGCGTAGAAGGGAGAATTTTAAGTGTATTGTTTATCTGTGTAGCATTTGCATTACATATCACATTTTTCGTCCGATTATTTGATCTTGTGCCGGCTGAAAGATAACTTGAAATCCCTAGGTATTTCTGATAATTAGTGATCATTATGAAACACTCGTTCACTTTTATCGAAATGTTTAAGTTTAAGTATGGCTGCCAGTGTCATTTACATTATTCTATGTACATAAATTTACAGTGTAGACTCCATGGATACCATAGTAAAGTGCAGCACTTTTATCATGAACGTCGTATGAAAACACAGTGCGCGAAATACAAATACCAGCAAGGATCTATAGAGACTGACACACATTTGTGCCACATGTTTTCTCCAATTCTGTGAAAAATAAAGGGAAACGGATTAAACAAATGGCACATCTCACAGGTATGCGCAGGCCAAAAAAGCATTATCAAGTTTTTCCGACATTCCCTTCAATCTGAAACGAAAAAAACATTTTGGCTGCGGAACCTAACTTTTATTGCTGTCCTGGCTTCGCCAAGCCAGTAAAGACCATTTGCATGAATCAGAGGATGCCAGTTATTTTGTGAGGACAAACCGCTCGCCTGAGAACAAAAGGGTTAAGGGTGTCAAAACCTGCTTTCGTATTAATAAGTACAACGCAATTGAGTCAGAACACACATCGGCTGCCTCAGACGAAACCAATTCCCAGCAAGCTTAAACCAAAACCCGCAGTTCTTGGCTTTCGAAAAGAAATCCGTTAGAAAACCTGCCAAGTGTTAGCCGTAACCCGTAGTCGTTTAACCTTGGTACAAGAGCTTTGGTCATACCGCTTTGGGCGAGTCAGATAAAAAGTATCGGGGTATTATGAGGTCAGCGAAAGTTGGCACATTTTCGTTTCTACAAATATTGGCAGATCTGTTTTTGAGAATTATTGAATGAAAACTAAGTGATAATATTGCCAAGTACATACGGTGCAAACGCTATGCGGATGATATTTTCATTCTTACAAGTGATGAACAATTTAGAGCACTTTACAACTTGTGCACTTAGCCCGTCCACACTTCAGTATCCTTCGAAGTAAAAGGTAGCAACACCCTGGCGTTTCGAGACATAAAAATTTCAAGGTAATTAAATGGGACATTACAATGCACCGTTGAATGCTCCTTTGAAAATTGAACTTTTTTCACCAGGCAACAGATTGCTGCTCTCCAATTACACTACTAAACCTTGTCCCATCAAGCTTTAACCGAAACCCGTAATGCTTTGACCTCGATTCACAATCATTTTGCCTTGACCCGCTACGGTTTAGCTACGACACCTAGTGCTTTAGCCTTGACGCACAGACTTTAATCATCTCGCTGTGGGCGAGTCAGATCTAAACGTATCGGAATATTGTGAGGTAAGCGAATATTGAGACATTTTATTTCCTCAACATGTTGAAGTTGCAAAGCTTGATTAAGAAACCAGGTATGACGGTCGCACCCTACACAACATGTTGATTGGAAAAGTTTTAAACAATGTACCCGCATCGCCAAACCACCTGAAACATCTTTTACAGCTTCAGTAGTCCCGTATAACATGCGATACTCCTGCGAGTAAAAATCTCAAATGTAACACAAACGATACATTATTTTGCATTTGCAAGCCCTGAAATGAATCAAAATGTGATACCACAAAATAGTAAATGCTTACCTACCTGAATCTTCAATTACAGTGAACTCCGTTCTTGAGATGTGGAAACAATAATAGTCCTAGGAAAATCAACATCTTTTACAAAAGATACCCCTGTTAGTACACCGTTTCCCTTCAAGCATTAGACATGAACCCCGGCAGTAGTAGTTATGTCAAATATTGCATTAGTAAACTGATGATGGATGGCAATGGTGTTGTGTGTACTCGAAACCGTCAATTTTAACCAGTCGACGACGTACAAACTGGAAAAGGACGCTGATCAGGAAAACTCAAGTCGATCCCAAAATGAGGACGTATATCTCAAAATAGTAGGTCTTGTCAAGGGAAGCCCAACCCTTTCCGGAGAATCCTCACGTTATGAATCCGAAAAGCGATTGAGACCGGTTGCCAACTGGTGAATGTGTCGACGTTTTCTCGACGGTACTGGATGAGTGAGTGTCACAGCAACGAAAAGAGTGCGGTTACCTGATTCGTGCATTTCCTCTGTCGTGAGATACTGCTCTCATTTGTGCGTAGTATGCAAAATAGGTGGTGATTTCTTTTAACGATCAAAACTTAACACGACCACCGAAGGCAAGGTACTGTGTCTCAGAGAATAACTACCGACTGCTCCATGCAGTACCCGGTGTGCTGCCAGGAACTGTGATGATATGTTTCACATGAGATTTCTGTTATATTTATGCTAAATTATTGATACCCTAACTGTTACCTGCAATAAACAACTTCCCTCGATCAAACAACGCCTTGTGGAAATATAACAGCTGGTGCCGTCGCCAGGATCAGGATGAAGGTTCCACGCCCTGAAGCCGTCGAGGACGGAGACGCGCGGACGTTCCTTGGGGAGTTTGAGGATTTCACGAAACTGGCGAGGATATGGTCGGACCGGGGTAAATTGAAAGCCCTCCGAGCGCTTCTCAAGATAGGGAAAAAGTTCATTTCCTCCATCTTCGCCAACGTAACCCCATTCTAGACAAATATGTAAATTTTTGCAATTTTGGTTGTCCGAATATCATTTCATGTCGTGTGGGTTTCATTTCAAGATGTATAAACATCATTTCAATCTATTTCGTTGACCTCATACGCACTGACAAGCTTCCCAGCGATTTCTGGATGACCACCATGTAGCACAGATCTCTCTACCTTCCATTGAAGCGCTGGGGGACGATTGTGAGACGCGTCTCAATACCCATGACATACACACTAGTTGTGCTGTTTGGTCTAGACGTACAAATGACACGGGCGACTCTTGTTTAGGCCCCAACGATAACGCGGAGAGGGAACACAGCTTCAGACAACTGTCAGTGTGTATTCCTTTTGATTATATTTTGATACGCAAATATATTGAAGAAAATCACGTATACGAGAACGGCGCAAGAATAAATCAGATTGCGTTCATGACGTAGACTGATTCGTTTCAATCGAGCTCAACTTGTCTGGCTCGTTGTGAGCCTGCATGTGGCCTGTCTCGGAGGCGGGCGCAATCAGACGGGTTGCTTATACTTCGTCCAAACAGGTTGTTCAACTTGCAAGTATGTCTACGCGTTTCTGTGTGTGCGTGTTTATCCTCCTCCGCTAATATCAGTAAATCATGCGCGATCAACGCTA
>UZAN01050191.1:2482-20832 GCA_900618425.1 Echinostoma caproni
TCTGACGCAGAGTCAAACTGAAAATTAACGGGATACTATTAACAATGATAGACATAAATTTCCGTCTAGAGGAGAATTCTGTAGTGACAGAGAGGACAATACCAGAGTTATACAATAACTCTGAGTGATTCACTGAAGGTTTTCGTTGTAATCCACTTTGGTTGGATGATGGCTGTTTGTAACGGTAACAGTTTGTGTGTTTTTGTGTCCTTTTTTTACCACACCTGGCAGATTCTGTCGGCATAGGGACAGTATTTCACAAAATGCCAGTCGCCACATTTCCAGCATGCTGTAGGTGGTCTAGACTTCGGGTTGATTGGTGCTTTCCAGGCTTTCCGTTTGTGCGAGGAAACTTGTAAGCGATTCACAGTATTGTAGTCCGAACCTTTCGCTATCAATGCAGAGTCCACTTTTATGTTGTTGACCCGTTGGCATTCCTCTGTTATGTTATGCAGAGTGAGGTCCGGGGAACTTTCAATCTGCGACAGTATACGATTGCACAGTTCTGCATCCGTGGCTGACTGTAATCCGCCGACGAATAACAAACATTTGAACTGGTCAATTGAGAGGTCCTGTAGTTTGAACCGCTCAGCCTCCAGGTTGATCCTCCCTGCATATGTGACAAAATCTTCTGACTGCGCCTTCTTGACTTGGAGGCACTGATATCGTGTATGGAATAATGAGGCACTAGCACCGAATATTTGGGTAAGGCACTTCACTGTTTCTGAAAACTGTACGTCCGTTGGTTTACTAGGTAAGATATAATTGGTATATCGTTGATGTTCAACGGGGCCAAGTTTGCGCATGAGCAGTCTTACTTTGTCAGTGTCTTCCCACACAGCACAATCCACGGTGAATATATCCCCGAATCTTGCATACTAAGATTCGAACGTCAATTCTACATCGGCGTCATATGTGAATTCTGTAATCACATTGGCGAGGTTGTCACTGGTTAGACCTGCATTTATCGATTGAAGCGATGAAGATTGTTCCATCTTTTTGGCCAACGCTTCGATGAGCTTGTTTTGTGTGTGAAGCATTTGCATGAACATTTCCATTTAGTCTGACATGATTTTGTTTTGTCTTGAACGCGTGGTTTCTTTTTCGTCGCCAATTGTTATGTTCCCAGATCGCCCAGAGCGAGAGGAAGAACAAAGACCGTCTGATCGTCGGATCCGTGTATGTATGAATAAATGCGTCCGCACGAAACCACATGATAAGAGCGATAATCATGACATCATAAAAGGTCAAGGTCAATGACACTGTTTGTTCACCTGCTGACCGCTGGCACCCCTAACACCTCCCCCCGTAATTCCTCGAGCCTCGTATGATTTGATTCGTGGGTTAACCGGGTGTTGCTGTGTGAGACGTCTAATACGATGAGGATATCTCTACCTTTTCAACTTCAAGTGAATCCGTTGTGACTTCAAGTGAATCCAACCAATCGCACTCCATTGGAAACCCCGACAAGATGATTGGTGTTTTGGCCGTCAAATGTCACCGATTGGACCGGGGCTGTCTAAACCCCCTCCAGTTCGAATGAAGTAATTTCTCGGTAAACAAACAAAAGTACATTTTTCGCGAGTTACCCATCAAGGTTGAATGTTTCGGTAGGGTGGTGGGTGGGTTGAGGTGGGCCGTTCTCCCCCGCCTCCCCCGCACACCCGTTCCACCCAGGAACGTTATGCTCGTGATCGTTGATCGAGTGTGCGTCATAGATACGAATGAATTGACCCGAGTGAACTGACCTCTGTCGGTCCGGTAAGGAAGCGAATGACACTAAGATGAATAGATAGGTCGGTCACCATGCCCAGACGTGAATGTGAGCATGATTCTTTGTATGAGTGGAGTCAGTCTAAGCCCACAAGACCCAATGAGTAAATTCTATCGAGGCCGAATTTCTCTAGAATAAAACTGATTCCTTTGAATCAAGTGCGATTGCTTACTTATTTCTGACATTGAAATGCACACTTCACAAGATACTTAGCATGCATGAGATGATGGGGGTGACTACTGTAGTTAGTTTCTCCGCTCGAATCCAAATGTACGTGATTATTTTGACCAAACTGGAATCGACCCCAACGGTTGATAGCTTGTACCATTTACACCCTAACGATCAGCAAAATGTCCACCTGCCTAACCTAGTCTACTGTTTTTACATGATCGTTCGGTTTTAACGATGCATGAACTTTCTGCCTCGATTTCTCTTTAATCACCACGTGCACTGGAAAACACTGCCTACCGAGGGATTGGTTCTGTATTAAATTATCAACCAACGAAAAGTGGATAACCAACACACTGTAATTATAAATGTGCCCTAAAGTCTACGAACTATCTAATGCACCCGGCCTGTCGACTCCAATAATGATAGAACTTTCCCACTTATATCTCCCATTCACAAAAACGTTCAGTGGTTAGACAAAGATCAAATGTATTAAAAATCAAGCATTTTGATAGCTGTCGAATAATGTACACGAACATGTTCAGTCGCATGCTGACAATGATCCATCTTGATATGAGACTTGGCATCACCAGCAATGCTTTCCAAACATGCCATCCTTCAGTCCTGTTGGTTCATTTTTCCTTCGGGATCACCCGTCATAATCTCTACATGCTGATTTCGGAGCCCCGTTTTGATGTAACTTTTCGCAATGCTCTATATCATTTCGATCGGAGCAAGTCTGAGAAACAGGGAAACAGGGACCGAGTGTTGGTGCTGATCAATGAGGGGACAGTCATCTTTGACAGAGGGATGCAACTAAGGGTAACTTGCCATCCTGCACGCTTGCGTTTTTTGGTCCATCCGGGACAGTGAGAAAATGGAGTCGCACAAACCGCTGAACCATTGAAGCATGTCCTGGCACCTTTGGAACAAATAATATCATCCAGTGAGTAACGACGGTAGTGAGTGAAAAGGTGAAAATTCCCACAATGTGACGGAGAGCATGCAAATGTAGCGCAGCCAATCGATGCGAATAATGGCTTTCCTTTCAAAGTTTGTCTCAGGAAAAGCCTGCTTCGGTTTCCCCAAGTATATGGTTATTGTGGTTTTCAACATTACATAACAAAAATGAGACCGAATTCCTCGGTTCCGTGTTCTTACTCTTTAATTAATGTTTGATTTTTCCCAATAAACTCTTCTAGTTTCCATTTGATTTACACTTTCCTCTCCCTCAACCGACATAAGCTGCCGACATATGCAGCCTCTAACCACTCAATGCCTAAATACGGCGTTACATCAGAGCCAAGTTTCTGCGCATATTCTATCCACAAAATGTTTTTCTGAATGCTTGATCACTACGTGCATCATTCGTACGCATAGATCTAGTCAGAATTGGTTAGACATTTCGCGAATGATGAATTATTCTTTCGGATAGAATGAAAAACACAACTGTGAAAACCCATGGTGCTCCGCAAATCCTTCCTCTTTTGCTTAGCTCGCTGACAGAGAATTATTGTTGTGCTCTCTCTCTCTCTCAGACAACGGGTAAAGTGGGACATTAATATTAGGACAGTAATCTAGTTGATCCTAGTGAAGTCAGTCGTGAGATATCAGGCCCATAGATCTATGCGCACATGTCAATGAAATCCAAAAATCAGAATTCCCATGTCCAAATAGCGCAGTCATTTACTGTGCAATCCACTAAGGTCAACCGTTTCTGCCGAAATAGTGCGAAAGTTAGAGAACTCTAGAGATCACCCATAGGGTGAAACTAAATTGGAACTAGGTCACAGTCACAATGCTCTGCGTCCCATATGAGTCACGAAATGGGATGAATCCGCTCCCGGATAATCGCCCACACCAAAGCAATATTTTACTGTTCTGATAATAAGATGAACGTCACCAACGCTGTTTGTTGCCGGTTCACCTGATGCTGAGCGTTTACCTGATGCGTGACTCGAAAGTAAACAAATATCGCGGCTCACATCACGTTTACTGGGGTAATGCTGATGGTAGAGTAACGATTTACGACCTGGTGACGTCCAACCATGTCATCAGGGAGCGAGGGATTAACTCTCATCCAAAATAATCACAAGCCCCTTTTTCAAGGGGATAAATTAGCACGTGCTCTGCACGTGCATTCTTCAAACTGGAGTTTTATATATGAAAAAAATTCTCACCGGATGTGGCACCAGACCTACACGCATTGATGTGTTTTGTTCACGTTCTTTTGCTCTCGTCATACTGATCAGAGGAGGCCGAGATTTGTGAACCACGGTGTGCATTGCCACAGGATCAGACAATATAACCTACCCACCCCCCCGCCTCGCCCCTACCTAGCCAACGCGATGTCTATTTTTGCAAACCATGACTACCAAGTTCAGACACTATTCGAGGAACAAAACCGTTCACAGTATCCTTTTCGCCTACGCAGATCGATAACTTTATCCTTTGTTCACGTTTCTTTTTTGTCATATTGAGTATTTTTACACACGTCATCATTGTTTGCCAAATAAGAGGTACAGGTGAGAGTAGTACACACCACAGACCGAGAAGTTCAGTACAATTGCGGAGACAGATTATTGTATATACATCCTACAAGCTGACAGATCGATAGAGCCCGATCAATTAGTGTTCGTTTGATTAATTTAATTTTCCCACATTGCATTCATGCCTCCAGATAAATTCACATTGAAAACCTTTTTCTATGCAGGACGGGAATCGATGCTGTGAAGCGCTTTTGCCATGTAATTCTCCCACATGAAACATAATTCAGTTTTTGAACGATTCACGCACGTCAGTCTATTTTCACAACACAGAAACAAACTCCCGGTCCCGAAAGTTATCACACGCTACTAGGAATTAGATTTCTACCAATAGAAAGAAAGTGTACATATAGATTTTGTTGCTCCACGACGAGGGAGCATCTACAATTAGCATCATTCCCCGACTCCCATTTCGGCTTCAAAACGGAATGTCGCTACTAAGCCGGTTATTAGAAATTGAAACGAACGGGTCCTAGTTGGTCTGGCTATTCTCACTATTAGTTCTATAAAATAACCCGATGCTCTTCCCTATTTTACGTGTCCACATTTATACATGTCAAAAATTCTTTGGCTGATAGCCCCGTAGTGTTTTACTTACACCTTTGACGGCGGAATACAAGTTAAGTCAAGTCAAGAAGCGGCTTTCAGTGGTGAATGCCCCTGCATTTGTCGCCATTTTTGTATTAATCACCAAGCCCCCACGGGCGATATTGACTGTCAGGGTATTGCGAAGTATGGACCAGAGTTTAAATCATCTAGCTGGGGTAAACACACGACCCAAGCGAATCGGATTTGGTGTCCCAGGTACGGTACGGTACGGTACCACCGATAGAGGTCAGAGGTAACATTTTAAAAAGTTACAAAATTATCCCAATCAAACAGCATAATTGCGAAGAACGATTAATTCCTTGATAGGATCACAGTAGGACAAGCACTGCACTCAATATTCACACAGACGAGAACCGTTCGTGGAGCAACCGGTTAAATGGAACAACTGGACACAAATGAAGCACTCCTATGGTGAGTAGTGACCAGTAGTCAGAAAAAAAGCAATGAATTGCGGACCATTGAACTCGGTCGATTAAGGACAGAACAATCACAAGAGTGCAATATGGTAGCAAAGCAATGGGTCAACAATAACGATGAGAAATGCAGAAATGGGTCACGAGTTAGAGTTGGTTGTGTGAGGGTGATCACGCGATGACTGGGCCAGCCGGGTACTGCGTGAAGGGACGAAGATAAATGGGGTCAAACAAAAGTCACGTTGAGATCTTCGAATTCGGAGCCAAAGGATGCATTACCTATGCATAGTTTCCTCGAACTAAAAAAACCGAAACTGCATCCTGATGTGTATGTTCATAAATCCTCACATCTATCATAGGGCTGACCCCAGAAACGAGTTGATTGACCTTACTGTTTGCAAGCAAAATGAAGACTGTATTCATTTTATCGGAAACGTATAGTGAATATCAAAGGCTACTCTAGGCCTTCCTCTTTCCCAATTTAACTCACCGTTTTGCCCATGAACTGTTTTCCCTATTTTAACGGACGCGAAAAGTTAAAATTCTTATGTTCGTGTACCGCCTTGATCCTGTTTGAGCTTCGTGCCTTTTGTCCCCCTAATTCATCATATGATAAAATTGAAATTGCAATAAAATTCACCTTCAGGCTGAAATAAACCTGTTTTTTTGGCTTGACTGACTTAATCTGATGACTGGTGTTCATTGGTTTTTTTTTGATCAAAACTCATTGCCTAGACTTATTGCCTCCAATCGTGGAATTGATTTAGACAAGAGTAAGCATGACTGGCAAACCAGTTCCGTCTCACATAATGTATACCAGTTCACTTGCAGCGGCGGTGATGCATACATGGGCAGAACAAACCGTCAGCTGTCACAATTGATGACCGAACATATTCCGAAGTGGTTGATGAAATCGATGACGCAACCGATAAATGATGACCAAGTGATTACAAGGAATCCAGGATCATCTGTTACAAAACATATCATGGTGACAAGACACACAGTTGACCCTAATTCTCCTATCAAACCAATATTACGTAATCGCAATGCTAAACTTTTGGCGATTAGTGAAGCACTGCTTCTTCGATTACATCACCCGACCTTATGCGCACAGAAGGTTTTGATACAAGCAATCCATTTATCGTGGAGCTGACCTTTTACTTCCAAATTTAGTAATCTTTGTACACTGTTCACCATAATTGATCAATCTTATGTGCTACATATGTGCCTGTTTGTTTTAAGTCAGCGACTGAGAAGATTAAACGAAATGTTAACAATTCGTGACATTTATCTTCTTTCTGTTTTGATGAAATGGATAAAGGAAACTTACTGCTTCAAATTGTCTAAACTGTTTAATAATTCCATTATGCTTTATGGAGTGCTTTGAGTTCGGTGAAATAGCTAATGCTAATTCGTTTCTAGCTCGCCTTCGTTCTATTGCACCATTCGAATTGTTTTCTTGGCCGTGCCCATGAACTGTTTAGATCAGGGTTTCTCTTTGTAACACCTCTCCCGTTTCAAAAACCCAATGATTTGTGAAGCAATGTTTGACCTCACTAAAGTGCGTTCTTGTTTGCCCGGAAGATACGCACATAGGAAGTGTTCACGTATGATCGTGGACCACACCCGATGCATTGATGACAAACGAGCGGAGATGTATGTGTGTGTGGGGGGGGGGGCGGACACGAGGTGGCAAAGATTCAACCCACATTATACAGCAATTTTGGCTCAGGAGAGACGGTCGATTTGGTAAGCGAGAAAAAAAGTCGAAAGTTACATTCATTCTAATACAAGATTGAATAGTTCAGGTTGCTTCCTATTTAGACCCTAGTAATCACGAGGAACAACAGTCGAACAGTTGAACAAATAATTAAATTTGAAAAAAAGCTCATCAAAGGAACCAGTTGTACATTTCTTCTGTGTTTTCGTCTTTTTTTGGACATTTCATTTTTCTGATTCGCGACAAACTCGAAGTTAGAAATTATGTTTGTGTCCCTTCTTCAAAGGTATTTGTTGTGAACCTTCATTGGAAAATACAGTTGATCTAGTTAGTGACATATCACGATGAGCACGTTTTTTGATTCCTTTTAAACTGGGTACGCGAGAAACAACCAGATTATCATGCTAAAATAAACTTTTATTTATGAAGGTTATGCAAATCTCATTTCGCTCGGAATGATCATCGGCAAAAACAGGAGGAATTATTAATTCATATAGATCTTATTGACTAAATATTTCCGACAACTGATTTCGAATATTAATCATTAGGCAATTACAAGTCCTCTCCTTGACACCCGTCCCTGAATCAAAGGTCTCTTGAGGTTACAGTATTATAGTCGGCCTGGTAAGCCCTCCCTTGGATGTTCAAAAATATCTGAACGAGGCACCTGAATGGCCGTGGCCTAGCAAATGTGATTTGCATTCTGCGATATAATGTATCAATTGACCACAGGGTCTAAAGGTCTCACCAATCGATAACAAGCTCCGAATCTGCACCAATACAAACCACTCTGTCAAAACACCCTCGAATGAGGTACATTATGTACGAATGACTTATTTTCACATAATAGTTATTAACAGTACGCAATGCCTGTACACAAATGGGCTCGAATCGGCTTAATCGAACATAATATTCTAAGCTGAATGAGTCAATCACTGAACGTGGTAACCGTTGATCATTTAGTCAAATATTAAAAGTTCCAACACCTAATCAGAGATTCGAGTCCTTGCAAGGACACAAAAGCTACGCTCAGTTGATCAGTTCCAAACAAGACAAAACAACTTTTTTCTTTCGTTCATCATAGAGATTTTGAGACCAAACAGAAGACAATTAGTAGTAAAGGTACGTATAAACTGCTAACTAATCTGAAACTTATGGGCATATATTCATAAAAGTGGTTAACCTTAAATATTTGCCAAATAATGGGCATTGGAGATCGTTGAATATTCATCCATTAAGGGTTTGCTACAAAAGGTTAAGAAGAGAGCCGAGAGAACTCCAGAGCTGTAAACGAGCAGATATTTTAAATGTATTCATTTGACAGGATTATCGATTTCCTCGACAACCGTGGCCTAATGATGGTGATCGTGATTTAAGAGAGAAATAAATAAATGATTGAATTAGATTGAAAATCGCTACACAGCGAAATTTACGGTCAGAAGACAATATATATGAAATTGGGAAGAAATCACCCATTTTAAACATGTGTGAGAAACTGCCAAGTGCCTCTCTTTACCTACATCAACCATATTACTCAGAAATGTGAGTAGTATATCACAACAGTAGTAGTAGTAGTAGTAGTAGTAGTAGTAGTAGTAGTAGTAGTAGTAGTAGTAGTAGTGAGTAGTAGTAGTAGTAGTAGTAGTAGTAGTAGTAGTAGTAGTAGTAGTAGTAGTAGTAGTATTGTTTACAATTGCAGTAACCTTTTCATTAAAATGTCATCTTTTTCGAAGTAGATTCTCCATCTGATCAAAGATTCAAGCTGTCCCCACTGTTAAATTGGCTGTGTGAATTTTTATACACAAAGTGGTGCACTGATTTCAGTTGACCACGCTTTATTTCGTCAACTCACTGCTAAGCTTGATCTGAACCTGGTCGATAGTAAGTCTGGAATAGATCACACGATGTGTTCCTTTGGGATAGCTTCCAGTGTCGCTCATCACATTTACCTTGGCGATGGTAAATGCAGCTTTATGTTACAACATACAATGCAGCGCTGAGCATCTGTCCTACCGGTGGTATGCTCAGTTCCAAAAATTAACCCGAATCCATAGGTGAGTGAATGGAACACGCTCAACTAGCTTAACCCGGTTCCCATACAAACAGCCTTGTACAATTTATTGACTGAGCAAACTGGTTGAAAGGGGTCGAGTTTAGTCAGAGATTGTGAGATGGAGGATCTCGTGTAAAATCTCAAATGCGTCCTTTGGTATGCTTTCGGGTAACAACTAATCGTCAAGATAGGTTGATTTCTCTAGGACAGTCAATTTTATTGCTCCTGGGTTTGTCAGAATTCTCGCATTAGTTTGACGCTATTTTGTGAGCGACAATGAGCTGAAGAACCTAGAATTGTGCTGTCCGCTAGCGTCTAATCCGGGGTGAGCGGGTGGGGGGTTGGATGGGGGAAGGGCCCGTTTCTGGCACGCTCAGACACGTCTGATGGTTCTACTGGATGGATGAACTGTTCTGTGCTGACCTTTCAGTCGGAGAGAGCGCGCGCGCGCGCACACACACACACACAGGCACAGATCACCGAAACCAAATTCAGTTGTTCACCCGTTGCACTTACAGGTGCAGGGGTCTAAACCCCTTGAGTGAAAACGTGATTTAGCACATACACACACACACACACACTGTCAGATTCCGGATCATTTCAATGGGGTTCTGTTCGCTTGTTAATCAAACATCGTATATGCGCAATATCAACTGTAAAAGATCACGCTTGCGGACGTGATGAAAGTAGTTGCAGCCCAAAATCAATGGTCGGGTCCAATGCAAAAGGGACTAGAGAAATTGTGCACGTTGGACCTTCAACGCAAGTAAAATTCGAGATGAAATGTAAACTATTCAAGATAATATCGGATCTTCTATCCGTATGTGTTATTTTTAATTTCCAAGGTTCATTCGGAAAGCGAATGAAAATCTGGTTGATTGTCAATTGGTGAACGCCGGAATTTCAGCTTCACGCGGGAGAGAGAAAGAGAGAGAGTAAATACCTGTCATCACCTGTCATCGGTGTGCACTCTGCAGAAGGCACCTTGAGATTGCACGAAAACTCCTTTAAAAGATCAGATTTCGAACTCTGAGCAACCGTTGCCACGTTCTTCTAATTTGAAATCATCTAGCCGTTTCTATATTCTCTAGCCTCAGGAAATGTCATTGTCTACTCACCCTGAGGCTTCTCGATATTCAGTTCGAGTCTTTAAATTAGTAAATTAGTAGTGTTTGCCTCTTTTTCGCTTAGAACTGAGAACATTCTGGCAATCCAACTACAACACCCAGATCACCGTCCTGTGTGATTTTAACGCACAGCATTTAAGGTTTAGCACCTCGTCTCATCCATGTTCCTGATCACACAGATGAGTGAAAACTCACTGTTGATCTGCTGCTAACCTCGAATCTCACACTTTTCTGATGGGTTTATCTGCATCTCTCTCTCGAGTTCAGCAGAACATTGTCATATGAACTTCAGTTCACAATTTCTGTTTGCTGAAAGTTTCTCCATTCCAAAGTACCTGGTGTAACATGTACTTGAACTGGGATGGCTTACATGTTTTTTCTAGCATCTTATCTCTGATTCGCTTGCGTGTCTTCTCCTCGCACGTCAATTGTGAATGTTTTGAGAATGTTTCTCAAGGACTGCACGTGTTTATTTCTAACTTCTATTGATAATGGAGTGAAACCCAGATAAATGTTTATGTGCATCAAATGAGACTTTTGCATTTCTCCCCAATTCCTTCTAATCACTTTTCATTCAATGCTGGAGTTAACGGAATTAACGTACTTTTTATTGATCCGGTTTATTTTGTCACATAACTCCCAACCGATTTTTTATGCTATTTAATAGCATCTATTACTGAATAACATTCTGTGTCGCAGCTCCTGAAATTTACCCACCTTTTCTGAATTCCCGAGAGTCGCGACGTAGCAGGAGATTGAATGTATATGTAAATTTATAGATTCCAGCAAGATAAGCGTGCAGTGCCTTTGTCTATTGCACTCATTGTTTCGAGTCATCGACAGGTATAGTATGCAGGACCGACCCCAGTACTGAATCCACTCAAAATACCCGGGCAGATTGATTCCGGGCAATGCAATCTGACTTCTTATACAATTATCGTCTTCACAAAAGGCCGCACGATGCATGGCAACTCACTGACGCTCTCAGTGCACAGGTAAGACGTACTTCTCACAGTAGGTTCTCCGTGGAAGGAGCTTCTGAAAGACCTGCAAGACAGGGAAAATACAAAAAGCATCCAGGAACCAAAAGGTCCAGTGAGACATGCATACGACTTACGACCAAATCAAGATGGCTGCGCTCGTGTCTTCACTACACAGGAATACAAACACGAGACCCAATAAAGATGAGACTGAGCAAGTATAGAGTCGTCGTCTATTGCTCTTTTCTTTGGCATTCACACAAAACTTTATTTCATAAGTTGTATTATGATTAGCATTCTTATTATAGCCGCTTTCCTCCTGGCATTCCGGTTGTTCTTTTAACTAGGTGGTATCCCGCAGGTTCACAAAACCTAATTCAGACGAATATCTCATTATAAACAGTGATATCTTTAAACAATCACACTCAGTGGGATGTTGAACTAGTTCTAGCTAAGCTCACTCATATTCATATTCATATTCATTTTTGGAATATCATGTGTCGATCAATTGACAATCAAGCCAATACTATCCAAGGTCACGTCGGAATAGTGACCTGAACGAACCAATTATAGACGAAATCGATGCATTTGGTGCTTAATTGTCAGCCAAAGAATAGATGCGTATAATCTTGTAGACGCATCTATAACCTGTGTGGTACAGCCGACTAAATCGTAGAGGAAACAGGAGCCAGTGGACAGTCTGTCTACGATGAAGCTGAATACATTATGTCAACTGGTTCTCGTCGGTAAGTCCGGGTTTTCATTTGTACCGAATAGCACGGATCGCGTCGAGTAAACTGCACAACGGCACCAAAAAACCTATTTACGCTATTCATTAAATGAATCTGTACAGTCTGTCCTGAATTTATTTCGAGGAGCAGCTTCGAATTACATTTTCCCAACGAAGTGGCTTCCCAATTCACTGTGACTTTTATGACCAAATGCTATATATATTCACGAATACACAGTGATGGTTTTGATCAGTGAATTAAAGGAAACTTAAATCAGCACACTTTTGAATTATATTACAAAAACTGTCCAGGTCAACATGCATGTGAACACTGCCCAACTGGATAATCACATTCAACCGAAAGCGGTGATCAATACGGAAAATAGTTGATTTGAATGAAACAATAAACTCGATTGGACAGAATCGATATCGGTCATCGACCAGGACAGTTCCTGTTCAGCTCTTTGTACATTTATCCTGTAAGATCATATCGTGCAGCATATCGTCGTCATGAGCACCTGTGAAGATGATATACCCTGTCGGACTGATTAATCGTGAGATAATCACTAATGGGGAGAGAGAGCAATTATGTATTTATTGTATCTTGCGGGGTGTCAAATCACGTGGGGGGTGGGTGGGTGGGAGGCAACAAGCTCACCCGAAATCACTTTCAACGGGTACAACAAATTCTAGTCACATTAAAGATTTATATGTGTATCGAGGTACGTATCTTTACACTTTGTTTGTAGTGTTATTTTATTGTGAAATGTCGAAAATATTTACCTATAAACGAAACGTATTCGTCAATTTCAGATAACTAGCAAATTTATTACCATTCCGTTTTCAGCTAGCCTCGTCTTATTTGCATGCAGTAAGTGATCTTGATCTTTGCAGAGTACACACCAGACAATGGAATTCAACTTCCAACCCCTACTCAAAGTGATCACCAAAACGGCATCACTTTAGACGAAGAGGAAACCGTCCAATTATTACCAGCATCTCAATATGTGCTATTTCGGAAACCATTGCACGATTGGTTTTCGGAATAACCGATCGTATTTGATGCAGTCGAGAGCTTTTCAATTTTGTTTAATCTCGCCAAGATGTGCATAATTCTAAATTCTGTGCGGTACCATTTGGGAACCGGAACCATATCCAGTGATTAGATTTCGCTCGTCTTTCAACGTCTTTCCAGTTACCACTTAATCATAATTACCGATGGGCACCATATCTCGTAATGTTGACCTAATGTGGACGCAACGCTTGGCTCAGCCCCATTATTCTGATTGCGATAATTGGGGTTCAGTCTCCGAAAATCCCTTGGGTAGGAGCTGTAAGACATCATGTGGGGAGAGTTCAAAAGTGTTTCAAAGGCTCTCTGTGCTGCACTGAAATTACAAGATAGTTTGCCTTATTGTTCCAATATACCATCCTTACACATTGCAAGAAAACACGGAGTAGCGAATACAACCTAAAGATTTAGCTGCCATTTGAAGATTTCGTAATTTTAAATACAGCTAAGGAAACTGCTTCTGGCGTTTATCTGATTGTTTTGTAGGCAAACTGAAGAGGACCTTGTGGAACATCAAGAAATAACTGAATGCGCGAAAAGACAATATGGTCCGCTAGTTTAAGACGAACTGAAGTTAAATCGATCGGACGGGAGCATTTGTTTATAAAGATTGAAATGGTATCGGTTTCCAACAGTCTCGTATGGAGCAGATTTCTAAGGAAATGTTTAAGAATGGTGCTAATATTTCACTAAGAGAACAGGCTCCATGTATATCAAAGAATGACGAAAGACCATCGGGAGGAACACTGGATGTGGCTTGCATGGCACGCAAAAGCTTGAACATATCTTCGTTCGAACCGGCCTCTAATTGAACAGCATTATTCAAAACAAATGACCGACCGTGTCACTTGATGGGTGAATAAATGCTGTGTTAATACTATTCAAATCCGTTGTACAACCCGGAATTTTGGCTCTGGTCCCACACAGCAATTTGATATTTAGTCAAATTCGCTTACCATTATCACATTTCGTACTACACAGAGAGGCGCTTGATTTCAGCCTTTATCATGTTGATATATTAATTAACAGCCGCTAAGTCTCTATACTTGCACAATCGTTCCTTCTGTTTTTCGAATGATTTAAACAGTGGAGATACCATTCTTCCGTTACTAACAAGTTCAGTTTCAAATGGGAGCATAGGTTATGCATGTGGTTTATTGGTTGAATGAATAAGTTGATTGCCTCATGTAAAGAAGAAAACCACGAATAAACAACACTAATGGAACACTTACGAAGAAGAGTGTTTTTGGGGGATGGATTAAGAAGGCGAACGGTAGTTTGGCTGGCTCTTTTAAGTGTGTTGTAAATTGTGGGCCTTTTCAGAATAAGGGCATCATCAATAACGGGAAAAGTTCAAATTTTCGGCAGGCATCCAAGCACGAGACTAATTTTCATTCCCAGTTTTAGTGAACTGGCACTGAGTCGTCCGATGACCTTAAGATTGGAACCAAAAAATGATAAGTAAAACGTATTCACCAAAAGTGAACTGTGTACGTCAGACAAAAGTGTGTGCAACGTGACATAAAAAGAAGTAACTTTTCACACATTCTCATTTCGATTATGTCCGTAATGCAAACTGGCCTCGACTGGCGTGCTTCTACCGCTAAATAGATTGACTGTGGCGTTTCATTATTTTCTGGCAACGATGACATCTATGGAAGACGGTCAGTAATGTCATCAAATATTCGTTACTGACGTATATGGGCAACTCTTTTTCACATTCTATCTGAGAAATCTGTGACGGGCTTCTTACTTCAGGTCACGTATTCCTGGCACTTACTTGTGAGTTCTTATCCCGGTGAAGTCATTGTGACAAAACAATTTCCCGCTCATTCGGGCGCTTTTTAATTTAAAATGTCGACGTACTACTGATTTAAAACAATCAGCGTTTAATTCGGAAACAGTTCAATGTGTCTCTGTATAGGGTACATGATGCGCAAAACATTTTATGCCGTCAATACGCGATCGAACCTTTTGGTTCATTTTGAGAACAAAGCTCATGTATTCCAGATTGTACATCAGTCGGGTTTGTGTTTCCGTTTTTTGGCTAGATAAATAAATAATTGTACACAAAGTTCTGCTTTAGGCCTTGTGTTCTGCTATCCCCACAGCAGTGATTTCTCTCTAATTGGGAATAGAACTATACTTTGAAGATGTATGGTATGTATGATCCTTGGCAAAAATGGGACTAGTAGCTGAACTGAACTGCTCAGCATCTTTAGCTTCCTCAGGATAATAACGTTAACTCCATATATTTTGGATACAAACTCATTTGTGCATGTGTGGTTGGATTCCGTTTCCCATCAATACACAGTTTACTATATGTAACCGGAATGTTGGAAATAGCATAAAAGGCTTTGGTAAGGTCGGGAGTGGGTGTCTTGGTTGGTGGATGTGGCAATCATAACCGGTCCGATTTGGCATCGAGGTGTACTGTGAACCTTGGAATTTTTACCCCACTCAACGAGTGCATGATCAGCTGAACGGAACTCCGGCCCCCAAACGAACTGCGTTTTTCACAGACTGCTCTGCTGCGTTGCGAGTAGGACTTTAGCGGGTAAAATGTTTCAGTGTGAACTACCCAAGAACAGTCGCCTGCCTTGACGTAGGCCACCTAGCAGTATCTCACTCAGGCAAGGAGGCCATTATACGGCGATTTGTTTGTTATACAGTCCAGGCTAATGCGTATTTAAAATATATACATATATATATATATCCAATCCAACCAAATAAGTACACGAGGGAAGAATGAACTTAGGCTATTATTTGGTCACGCACACAGATACTTTCCCTGGTGTATGGGTAAGCTTGCCACGCAATCGTACGCTATGAATATATTTTTTCCCAAAAGTAGATAGTCCCCTGGACGATGAACAATGTACCAAGCAAGGTCGACATAATCTTTGTACAGTGTGACCGTTTCAGTGAAAGATTTCAGTGGATTTACCAGGCTTACCTTGGTAGCTTGGGTGACTGGCAGTCCGGTACCACTTGCGCGTTACACTAACCTTGAAATCAAACTATACTTTGTGTTTAAAAAGTTAGACCTTTTTTGTTCAAACAATAAGTATGGAATAAAACACGAGGCAGCTTCCAGATTTGAGTTCACATGATCAAATTGTTCCATAAATTTTGGTCGCGGCAATGTTGCAGCCCTCTGGCTTCAAATCATTCACATTTCAACGAACAGTTACTCGTGAGTAGTGTCGTGAAGGAATTGGTACTGAATGAAAATTCAGAACTTTAAGCTACGTCGAGTTTAGGACGCCATTGATTTGGGTGTACACGATCAAAACCGGCTTTGGTTTGTTGGAACAGCATACACATTCCACAAGCGAGTGTTGGAGTTTAAAGCTCCGACAGAACAATACCGTGGCACCAATGATAAGGTCCAGTTGGGAAACCACACACAAACTAAATGCCTATTGAGTGTTTAAACGGACGAATGGATGAAGTGAGTACCGTTTGTGAACATGACCGTGGAATTGAGGTCATTCAAATGGCGTTGGATTATCCCTTGTTATTTTGTGGTCTTTCAGCGCATTTTGTTGCATCCCTGAACGAAATGCCTCGTGATTGGTGCAGCAGTCATTCTTCTGCCCATCATCTTGTCAATCCGCAGCATTACATACGGTATTTCGTAAGTTTCCTTGTTTGAGAAAGGTGATTTGGTGCAACAGTAGTTCTTGTTACCTTGCAATTTAGTAGCATTTAGGTGCTCGAGTATACAATAACTTGTGAGCAATGAGAAACATGCAAGAAGGAATAAAATATCCCCCATGAGATGAACTACGATGCAATGTTGAGCAGCACGATCAGAACGATCAAAATGAGCTAAAATCTTCAATTCTGCATTGCGTGTACGACTTGGAAGTGTTTATAACAGCTCTCCTGCTTGCATTTTATCAAAAAGCGATCAATAAACACGTTATGAGGCTCCAGTTTCAAATGCGAATGTTGAGATACCAGAAATAAGCAAATTAATGGGTTTGGTTTTTAATTGTCACGATTTGAAATAATCTAATTGTAAACGTCATTGCATCGTATAATTCATGCTGATCTCGGAAATTCACATTCCCTCCGGATGTGAAAAGGAGAATATTCGCTGAGGACAACGCGGTTCCATTATATCTTGTGTGTGTGTGTGTAATACTGATCAGCTCAATTGTTGCTGATCAATTATACCGCCCATTGAAGGAAAAAAATTAATGTGCAGTTGTTTGATTCTGCATGTAATTATTTTCACCATTTGATATCTACATCTAGCTCTCTCTCTCTATCTCTCACCCCATTCTTTTTCGGCAGCAAACATGCACAAAGCTGCCTCGTGCGCCACGAGTGTTCGCTGCGGTGCACTGACAACAACTGTCACATTCATGCATCTCGTCTGCTTCATTTGCGCTTAAACTGAAACAGACCTTTGTTCCCCGAACCAAGGACGGGAGTAAATCCCTTTTTCTCTCTGTCCATTGTTGTTGCCAATTTGTCAACAATAATAAATGTTTGGATCACTATTGTCCCACACCCCCGTGCGACAAATTATAACTCTGCTCAAACAGATAAGTTGTTTTACGTGACCTGGTTTCAGGTGAATAAAATCCGCGTTTTCGTTAGTGAATTAATTATTTGTATTTGTAACTTTTGTAAGCATATATGCTTACATTTCAGTTAAAAATGTACATTGTTCGTCGCGCAGAATGAAATAAAAAGAATCAAAACAAAAGGTAAACAAAATCGGTGATATACATATCATGTACAAAGCATGGGACGTAGTTCGTTTGAAACCTGTTCCTTTTTCGTGAGTAGTCGGGCCAGGTAGGGTACAGGGGAATTTTTATAAATGTTAATGCGAGAGGGTAGCTGTCGAAATGAGGAGCGTGGTGGACGAATGGGGAACGCCAAGACGATAGATCAGGGTGTGGTGGATGAAGAGCGTCGTCTAGAATCTTGTGAGCAAATTTAAAACAAGAGTTGATGTGACTATCAGTGAGATTTGTGATTAATAAATCAATTGGGATTAGTGATGCACGACTGACTATCACCAAACGGCGGCGAATTGTTTTGAAGTCGTGTTTTAAAAGACCGGGAAACACTACAGGAGAGCAATAAATTAGAATGGGTAAAACGCATTGCTGAACGAAAGATGATAGGACTGATT
>UZAN01050193.1:0-16395 GCA_900618425.1 Echinostoma caproni
GGACTCTTAGACAAAATCTTTGCTAAATTGGCTTTTTGTATATGTAATGTATCATCATGCGTTTTGTTACCATGTAATTTCCAAAGAAGAGTGATTGTGTAGTAGCTGAATGTTCATCCCCTATAGGAAGAATTAAGGCCGCTTCTTAACTTGACTTGACTTACTAACAAAGAACCCAACTTTGGCTCACAGCGGGTCCCAGGCGATGCGACCTGGATCCATTACAGTGCAAATCAGATAATTAGCGGTGTGGACAAGATGGAAAAAAATGGCACAACAAAGAATTCATTATGCATTCGTAAGCCGATTTTTAAATAACTTCCGACCCACTTATAAGCGTCCTGTGGAGCAGTTTGTCGTAAAATCACCGCCTCAATAAAGTCGTACAGTTCGGGTGAAAGGTATTCGTATGCGAGGGCAGCATTCTCGGCCAAGACATCAGCAGCCAAATCGTAGTATTCGTATTTGATATAAAGAAGTAAGAGGTTGGCAAACGTTTCCGGTGGAAATGTTTCTTGCTGTAATAGGAATTGCAATTTTTGAAAACCGGCAGCCGGTTCCGTTTCCATGTTCATTAGGGCCTGGTTGTGCAAAGTAATGTGGTCCAACTCCTCTTCACTACGGGGTGGCATATCCGTCAGCGCTTCAGATGCAGCCGTGGGGTTTTTCAAATTATATTCAATCGCAGCCTGAATGAGCAAAAAGGGATTACAATCAGTAGAATTCACAAATTCATAAATTGAACCACAATAAAGTAAGGTTTCATTGCCCTGTATCAAGCCGAATTCTGATCAACTGATGCTTGAAATTCGGTTAGATTTTAAACTTATGTGCAAACACTCTATGAGAAAAATTAGTCGGCAAATCAAGAATATATACACACACATTTGACTGTTGATCTGTGGTATACCAATTGTCCCAATCATATTCGTTTTCCGCTGCACCCAAACCGAATACGTATCCCCCAAGTAAAAAATGGGACAGCAAATGCAAAACTTTTCTTTAGTTCCAGCAATCACGAACAGTAGCTATGTGAAGTGTGCACAGTTGGTTATGATCTTCAGCCATACCCATTAGAGTTTCCCTAGACAATGGAGAGAAATTAGCTCACCTTTTTCCACCCCCAACTTGTTTATGCTCACCGTCACACATGGGCTAAAATTAATGACTTCTCGTTCAACTTTGCCTACTATCCAGTAAGGAAACCCTTAGAGTCTAAAGAACAGGTCTAAAGGCCAAACACGATAAACAAATACCCGTTGTTCCGGGTTTTACTGATGTACAGTATCAGTTCAATTCGAACGCCACCGTCGTGAGTGCTATAGAACTTCTGAGGTACATGAAGGAATAATTCACATTCAGCTGGTTGCCATCTACAATGGTATGTCTTCCTTTCATCCTTAGGAGTGCTTGGCTGGCAGTTGCCAACTTGAGACAAATCTGGCGCCACCACCAAATCCGACTGATTGCGAAAGGTGTAATGTTTTCTAGCGGCAGTTCGTTTGATGTATGATACGAAGACTTGACCGTTACGAAAATGGAATAAGAGGAACTAATGGTACTTGAAAACCGTTGTATACGCCACTTTGTAACTTTTTAGTGGGACAACCATATAGGCAATTCCGAGGTTGGATGACGATACTTTCGGTAATCATGGTTGGGCATTGAAGCAAGTGGTAGTACTCCATAGATTGAATAGTTGTGACATGTGTTACTCATGGTAACCGATAGGCTTTTCTGGCGTACAATGCTTGTCGAGGCAGATTAAATGTGGAAGAAGATTGAGGTTGGTCAAACTAAGAGCTGATAGAGCGGGAATGAAAGGTCTTATCAAGGGACTGGGAAAAATAGATCTCCTTAGAGTTTCCTATTGGAGTCCTCGTGACCAACCTTATCAGTCATCAGGTAAACCGATTTATATGACAATTTCATAAACAGGGTCGTCATTGCACCTGCTTATTGTCTACATCAATCTCTGTGTTTTGTCGAACGCATCATCGAGGACCCGATATTGAATACCGCCGACGATAAGTCGCTTAATTGGTTGGCCAATGATCTAAAAGCTTAACTCAACACCCCACACAGCTGAACCATGGAGCTAATTTAAACGCATTGTCCACAATTGAAGCCATAGCAAGACGATTGCCCGAATCTCTGAAGACCGAATGGTTCAAAAAATTCTCCTTCATTCTATACGACTCTAGAGAATCCATCCCCAGGAGCCTCCATTATTGGATATACAAGGACACTGAAGATGCTGTTGCAAAAGAAACGTATTCCGGTGAAATGATGAATCCCGAGAGATCCCCGAAGTTCGTTCGATCGTATCATTGTTGTTCACGTTCGTCGTCAATGTTTACGTCAGTCAACCGTTCGAAAATCTTGTCTTGCTTTCGTTGTGAAAGCACTCACCATTCAGATCAGTGCAAAGAATTTAAGGCGACGAGGGTGGAGAACAGAGCTTACTTTGAAAACGACCTTGGACTGTTTCATCTTTGTGTGAAACTTAACCACAATTTCCCTTGAGCCGGTCAAGGAACACCAGTGTTCTCGACGGGTGCAAAGTACCACCGCCTACTTCACCGTCCCTAAAAATTAGTCCACTTGGAAATCTCGATAAATGCAACCTTAACCTCAGACAGTCCAGTAGAGTTGGATTTACTGTCAGTGAGGATTCAAGGCAAAGATGGAATGATAGAAAACAACACGATAATGTATACGGGAGAAAATGGAGAATTCCGGGAGACTAAAGTTCGGCCTAGATCTGCTAGCGCTGATCTACTAGATTTGGTTAACAGGTTTGCACACCCCGAAAATTGTTAGCACTTAATGCCAAATCATTATATAAAACAGAAAACAAAAAATGTGTTCCATCAGGAATATTTTTCTTGTGGATTCTTTCTGGGAAGTATTATACACAGGGAATGCATAGCGTCGAGTCCGGTACAGAAGAGTTCATGCAATCTAAACAACAATTTGATGGGTTTCGGTTCAAGTGTTTGGGCGTCATTACTACCAAATGATGTATGTGACAAGTATGAACATTTGATCAACATGAACAAAATAATTTCATATTCCAGGTTTATTAACTTCAGCTCAGTTCAGTTCTTACAACCATTAACCATGCACTTTTGTGCGCCAGTTTTGGTTTCTGTCTTTTGGTTACCTATTTGGATAAAACAGCAGAATGATGATTAGAATTTTGAGAGCAGATTCAAGTGGAAGATAACGCATTTACATAGACTGACGATACAAAACTAATGAGTAGATGCATGAGCGCCACCTAACCATATCACTCAGTGTCTTTAACCATCGGTGACCATGATCTTGGGGTCCCCAGCCACGGAGCCTAAAGGGACCTATGTGAGCCAGTTTCCTGGTCAGGGTTTCCATACCCTCATGCTAGGTCTTAGTTTGACGTCCCTTGATTTTTTTCCAACTGTCTACCTGTCTCGAAAAACATCGCTCGTCGTGGCAACCTATCTGGTGACATGCATAGCACATATCCCAACCAGCGTAATCTATAGAGGTCGACTACCTACTCCAGTGGACGACCGCGATAACCTAAAATACCTAAGATACCTAACCTAAATTACTAGGAAGATCTTATAGCTAACATAAAGGGGAAATGAGAGTGCAATTTTATTGCACTACTCAGAGTGGCAAGCTTACGACCGGATCTTTTCAAAATATCCAGATTAGTTTTCAACCAGAATGTCTCCACCAAAGCGGTTTCTCGAAGTGCCAGTGTGTTTCCTACACTTCTCACTTCTAGTCCTTCCGTGGTCATCCCAACTCCAAGCTCCGGATGTTCTCGGATGCCACGTTCTATCACATCGGCAATGTGCTTGAGGGATTGCGCGTACTGTTTAGTCTGATAGTAGCACAACGCTATATTGTAAGCAATCGTGGGTTGAAAACCCAGTGTCTGACATGGACAGGCACAATAAAGGGAACTGATAAGTTAATTAAATTTTAACAGCATTCTCAACAATTTGTACATACGTGGGACATTATACTCTAGTTATTCAATGTAAAAAGATCGATGACAGAATTCTTCCTTAGTTTCTGTAATCATTGGAGCTCTACCTTAATGATTTGTATTTCCTATTGTACATTTTTCCAAGTTTTTTCTTCTTACAAACTTGTTAGAATAAAAGCAGGAGTGAACTCCATGCCCGTTTTGCCCCATACTTTACTGGTAAGAACCGGCTACCTATGCCTGTTGACGTAGAGCGTCAAATTAAATAAAGCCCAATTAGCCCAATAAAGCCATAGGACACTGAAGCTNATTTGGTTTCTGGTGTCAGGGTTCCCGTTTGACAGTAAACAGATTAGTTCACCTAAATTTACGTCGTTGTATGGTTATAATGGTGATGTTGGTGACAATCAGTGGAATAAATGAAATGAGATATTCTGCTCCAGAAACCGTTGAGTAGTTAAACTTTATTGCTATTCTTGTACATAAATTTTATCGTCCTATCAAGGTTTTGGCCAGAAAGAATATAAGATCAGGCGTGGGGCATACTTAATCGCATCAGCAGTGAACGCACTTCAGAAAGCATCGAAAAACGGTGTACTATGTGATGTTATAATGGAAGAGTGTAGTTGACAAGAATACAGTATCATCAACAAAGGAGCTTCTAAACCTACTTTTCTATTATGGCAGGTGCTCTTTCCCAATGCAGTTTTCAATCGAATGATTATGATAATAATTCACAATCAAATGTCTCAACTTCACTCCCTGTTTGCACGGGCCTGTTTATATTTGCGTCTTTGAGTACATTAGTGATCAAAATCGGGTGTTGGATTCATTCGTTTGTGCCACTCATGTGCATGTGAGGTTATCTGGTGAAGTAGGAACGGGTATGCGGCACCTGATCTTGTTCACAGAACTGCACGCGAAAACACACACATGCAACTAGGCACATTGATAGTGAAATTTCGAAGTAACTATGAACTGAATCATTCGGTTGAAAAGTTGCCGATCACCAGTGGGTTCAGTGGATTCTTACTGTCGATGAGACCCAAGTGGACCGAAACAGTGCTACCTATCTTTTCGTTTCACCCTTCACTTGGTCTATGCAGGACGAATTCCCAGTCTCTGAAAAGCCTGCCAGCGATAACCGAACCGTTGGATTAATATGACCCCTTCCGTGACTGCGTGTTGTCTTTAATATACATTTCTATATCCGTAGCACATTTTACCGAAAAGCGAAAGCTTGATATAAGAATGTAACTCTAATCCCGTTGGAGTGACAAACTGTATTTCAAGAACTGAAAAAATTTGAATGATGCCATTCAGTCTACTCGTGAGTAGTCTGTATTATTTGGCGAAAGAATTCGTTTTTCTCATTTGCAGCATCCTATCTGGCACCTTAATTTTTCATACCTGACTTGCTTGTTGAAAATGTTGGCATGCCTGTTCATAGTTTCCTTCTCTGTATAGCAAGCAACCAAGGTTGACGATTGATTCAGGATCTTCAGAAAGATTCTGTTCAACCAGGTTCCTCGAACCCGATAAATCGCCTTCGCCATAACGAATAGCCGCTTGAAGTTTGATCAACCTCTCGCGGTACTTTGGATTTTCTATCTGAACCGCCATCTGTAAAAGAGAACAGTGGCTGAATGTAGATTTGATTTTATATATCAACTGCTGCATGTCACAACAAGAAATTTTAAGCTTTTATTGTAACAGAACAAACAAAAGAACAAATAATTGTTATGTGAGTTTCTCCGTTGGAGGTTATGGTTAAGTTTGACATGGAAAAGTTGAACTATTTAAAAACATTGATTCACATTTTGTTCTCTAAATTATCTAGTCAAGTAACTTCTCAAAAGAAATCCGCCGTAGACATTTTGTTACATTTGCACCTCGCTGTGCTGATTGCTCATGAACTATGAACTTCTTTGTTTTATTGAATACGATATCCTTGTACATTTCAAATTTCTGCTTATTACAGTTCAATTCTGTTTCTGAGTTGTGTGCTCTGATTTCATCTCGAGTCTTAGTTCTGGTTTGGACTATTACTGCGCGGATTCCGATACGTACACGAATTACTAGTCCGAGTGCTAACTACAACTCTCGCTTCTTACCAAACCGATGATATATATAATGCACATAATCATAATGCGTATATGCCACCAAATAAATCTGAGAGTTGACACTGACATTTACATTTTCGGCCTATAGATTTGAAAATGCCATTTAGATAGCAAAATAATTATTAAATATTTTTCAGCCTTACTGTTATATGGAACTCAACTATTCTTTGGTTGTATTGCACTCACATAAATTATCGGTGTTTTATTCCTCAATCGTATCTCTAAAATAATCAGTAAATAATATTCAGCCGAAACAAGCAATCATATAGCAAAATGAAACTCATTTCCATTAACCACAAGTTTGTACGGAGTTTTACTTCACATCACTTCACACGGAAGGACATCTCAAGGGAAGCATTCTGAAGTTTTCATCATGTACTTAGCGTTTTACTTGNTTTTACTTGTTATAGTTCAATATCTACATAGGGACTGAAGGTTTTATGCGTGAGTAGTACCCAGTTTGTACTTTCAACGCCATATGTTATCGGAAACAAAATTGGTTCCTCCGATCATGAAACGCTTACTGGATTGTATAAAGTTCAATCTATTATTCTCTTTCGTGTGATTGCTGCCTCGAGAAACCATAATATCAAAACAAAACCGAAAACGATGATCGTCACATTGTTTGGCTCCGTAACCTCTCAGACTCGTGTGTTTCAGCGTTGGCTACACTCCTTCAACATTCACATTTTTACTGTTATATTTCATCTGTAATGGTCAATTCTATGTAATAAATGGCACCACTGGTCGAAATCTCTCAATTTACACTCGATTCTCGACAAACAGTCGGAAGACGCGGCAGCACCAAACCTGTCTACAGTTCGTGGGTATCAATCAACCTGCTTGCACGTCTGCCAGAACTTTAGGTGAACACTGTCAGCAATATATGCATATAAATCATATCAACAGTTATGTTGCCATTTCAATCCTGTTGAGGTTAAAAGCTGGGTTTATCCAATAATTTAACAGTATTTTGCACTTTAAATATTCAAAATACACGGAAGTTTATACACTAATATTCAAAACATCCGGCAAATCTTGTGGAATTTCTGCATCTTTAATCGGTATTATAATATCGCTCGCACTCTCCCAGTCAGATAAATATTCACTTAAGCGCTCGTCAATACAACTATCTTACATCGTTATTTTCACTAAAAAGCCGAAGGTAAGATGAATGAAGGGCATGTCTGATCAATCCGTCTGTTTGTGGCGAACTGTGGTTACGCAGCCTCAAACCTGAATGTGAATATATTTACAGCAGACACCATAAGGCAAACAACTTTAGAAACATTCTCCTTATATTATTTATTCAAATAAAACCAAACTAACAATCTGATGAAGATTGATATGTGTCACCGTTTCACATGCCTTTTTATACTATCATTACAAAGGCAATCAAATCAGATAGTAATATGTTTCCATAGGTCTAGTAGAAGGCAATATATCATCTAGAGAAAATAATTAAGGAGTCAGAAATATACAAATTGCATCATGTATCGAGTGTCTAACTGGTTATGAAATGGATTTCAAACCAATTCCACTGTACCTACGAGTCAGAGCTCGCGGGAGGAATTGAATGTCTGCTTTTACCTAGAATGAACGAAAATATCCCAAATAACGTGATCTGCCTGAGACCAATCGATTCAGGGAAGTGCAATTCCACGTCACATGTTTGACGCAGAACACAATATCGAAAGCACTAAGTCGTGCAATCAGAAAACTTTGAAATCAAAATATCCTCGGATTTGACCAGATCACCAGAACTTGATGCATGCAGTGGATAGTTAGAGTTTTCTAATGCAACTGTTGGGGCTTCTGTTAATCTTTTATCGATGGCCCATTTTTCTCGCTTTTTGTTTACTCAGGCGGGTAGAATGTGGAATAAATAGCAGCTTTTTAAACACAGAGTGCTCAGATCACCATATCCCGTTTTAATGGTTTTATTACCGACAATGAAATTTTTCCGATCTACTTTTATTGCATATAGGTTTAATGTTAAAAATAAAATGCATCGTGCACGCAGTTAGTTGACCTTGTAAATCTGCATTCTGTCCAAGTTCCGAGCATTAATTTCAAGGGGCTGCTAAATTTGTTTCTTATTAGAATCCTTGAGTTCCGTTCAGTTGAGTCCGAATAATTATTAACCTTCATCTTAAAGCGGCAGTTCAGGTTGCTGTTCACTGGCTGTTCAGTTAAATATAGAAGCGGGAGGAGAAATACTGTGAGTTAAGCGACGATGGGGATACCCAAAACAATATTCATTGTAATGTATTTGACCACTAGCCATTTCAAATTCAGTGTGATTGGCGTTTATGTCACACTAGTTCTTTGGATTTATGCTTAGTTTTTTTACGTTTACTTCCATTTCGGGGTCCTTTCTCTTCATATATGTGATTTGGCATTGTAGACAATAATCAGTTTTGTCCTCTGAATAAACAGCCCAGACTTTGTGTATACAGTAAGGCTTTAGATACTGTCTTTAAATCACTCACAAGCTAACAAATTCCTCCTATTAATGATTGCAGGAAGGTGACGATTTAACCTTAGCACATTTTGTTTTCCTTAAGTTTGAGATTAATGGGTCAACAGCGGTTTGAACTCATTCTTTGTTTTCATCTTTGACGTCGTTGCTACAGCATGCCATGGTAGAATCGCACTCTAGGAGCCATTTTGCTAGCAGGCATTTAATCTATAATAATTTCTGATGTCGCAACCCCTTCGGGTTGTTGTAACGTCTGTTCAATCAAAAAAGTGTGAATTCGCACTCCAGTGCGATGATTATATATATATATATGTATATATATATATATATATATATATATATATAATATTCCTGATTTATCAGGAGAGAACTTTGATCCCAGCCCCGGTCCATCGAACAACAAAGGTAATTAAAATTAATGTCATTGTTGCTGCACCTTTGATAGGACAATTCCACCCTATCTTCTATTTTTCAGTCACGAATCCAATAGAGATGATGCTAATTGTAAGAATAACATTTACGATAACGGGGCTTTTGTGTTGCAGTGGACACAAACCGGAAACTTCTGGCAATTGTGACGAAGATTCTACGCGTGTTACATCTGATGAGTGTAGAATTCAACACGTTGTAACAACGTCAAATATGTCCCGTCCAGAGTGATATACCAGCAGACCATTTGGATGACTTCTATTTACTGGAGGAACTTAAGAACACGGAAACCGCCCGTAACTTCGTATCTCACATAAACGTGACATGTCTTGATGTGTTTAAAGTGCCGTACATTAACATAGCGATTTACTTTTTGAACAGGTCACGTGCATGTCCTCCAGTGGTGGCGAGGATGTTGCGAGTGCATTTAGGTGATGATCATAAGGTTTTTTACTCCCGGGATTTGCCGACAGCTGAACTAGATTGAAATACACGGAAGAGCACCACTTTCTTCCTCCTCAGTGACGCATAATATCCTTGGTGAGTTAATATTTTGTAAACTTAAGTTAACATGAGAACTATGTACTCAACAGGTACAATGACCAATATCTATGCTTCATTTCCGATGTTGTGTACAAAAACCACTGTGAAGGATACACACTAGAGGATGCCGTTTGCAAATGTAACAGATTCAAAGTCAAAGAATAACTTACAAGCTCGTGCTTCTCTTGTCCCATAGGATATTTATACAGATGAATTGATGCACGTCGAAAATAAAGTTACACAGAGCTCCGGGTAGGATGTAATAGAGAATGTAGGCTACAGTGAATTTGTGTTTGCTTTTAGTGGTGTACGAATGTGAGGTGTGCCAAGGTTGTGTCGAGTCTCTGCTTGAAAGATTCAATAGTGAGTGCAAAAACGACCTGAGATGGAAGGGCGTTCCAAGGTCTGCATACTCTGACAGCAAAAGACTGGCGCCGGCAATCCAGTCGACACTTGGGAATCAGTAGTTTGAAACGATGTCCCCTTAGGTATACATGTTTCGATAACATGAGCAGCGATCAACACGGATGATTTGGGTTCTGCAGTATTTGATACGTCAAAAGCAAGTCTCCTCGAGTTCGGCGGTACTGAGTAGAATATAGTCCCAATGATCGTACTCTCTCCTGATATGTCAGGTAATGCAATTCCTTGACCATCTTGGTGGCTATCCTTTGTGGACGCTCAAACATCTTGCGATCACGTTGAAGCCATGGACTCCAAGCTCTGTGTAGGGTCGAATGTACGCTGATAGCAAACGTGGGAATAGTGATGATTCCAACCGGCCAAAGACTCGCCGAAGTAAGCCGAAATTCTTCATAGCAGCGGACGAAGCCTTAGCACAATTTATGGAGCAGCTTAAATCCTCTTTAACAACAACGCCTAAGTCCTTTTCACTAGAAGTGTGTGGTAGCTGCTGATCCCCGAGGAAATACGAGAATTTTCTCTTGTGGCGCAGGGATAGGACTTTGCATTTAGAAGCATTAAATTCAATGTCATTCTCCTTAGACTATTGATAAGCTGTGTTGAGTGATTCCTGAAATGTTAGAGAGCCCTCGGGTTTTGTTGCCATGTTTTAGGTTTTGGCGTCGTCTGCAAACAGTATTGTTTTGAACCTAACACTTTCAGTAGATCATTTATAAAGGCAAACAACAGACGGAGACCGAGTATGGACCCTTGTGGAACGCCGCGGGTGGCTTTGGTAGATCCAGATTTGGAATCAGAAACACAAACTGATATGGTCCGTTGTTCGCGGAATACTTTAATCCAGTCAAACGCGAAATCTCGAACGCCATAACTGTAGAGCTTCTGCAGCAAATTTTGTGATGCACCCGATTAAATCCTTTTGAGAGGTCGAGATAAATCGCATCCACCACATCCTCTTCGTCAACTGTTTTGGTTCATTCATCTCGAATAACAAGTAGGTTGGTAGAGCAGGATCGCTTTTGCCTAAACCCGTATTGAGCTGTCGAAAGGATGTTGTATCTTTCGAGTTTATCCATCACAGAATCTGCCACAATTGACTTCATAGCTTTCGATAACACCAGAAACAAGGTAACAGGTCGGTAGTTAGCGGGGTAACTACGACAACCAGCTTTGTATATGGTCCAAATGACTTCTTGTTTCCACGATTGTGGGAGTGCTGCTTTGTCGAACATTTGCTGAAACAGAATGGCTAGCGGTTCGGATATGTGATTGGCCAAAATGATCAGAGATTTCGGGTGTATGTTGTCTGCGTCTGNTTATTTTTGCTTTCACATTTTCAGTAGTAGATGATACGTGGATCAGTGAAGGATGATGCAACCGAGGTTGTAAACCTTCAACCTGCGGTGCTGCGAAAACATTGGAATAATGAGTTTTTAGCATTTCAACTTCTTCCGTTGGAGTGGCTGCAACTCTTCCAGCGCTACTTAGTACCGGTATACTAAGCCTTTCCTTTCCAAATGGAGTTGACGTGCTTGTACAACAGCTTAGGGGTCATCCGCAAGCATCGAATAATCCCTGTAATAATTGTCATCCTTTTTTGGTTATTTTTAATAAAACCGCAGATATACTTAAACTGTTTTCTTTTATTTTCGTGCGTACAAATGATTACCTGTACAGCTGAAGGTTATATCGCTATTCATAAGGGAATACAAGTTAAGAAATAACCTCGGGCGAAATTACACCTAAAAGACCCAGGTAGTCGAGGCTTTTTCAAGCGTATACATGAATGTTCCATGTGCCATTATCGTCTGATCGAGCAAAAAACGATCCGAAATTTTATAAAGTTTAGGCTATCTGGACACCGATTTTAACCCAAATCAGTCGCGTAATTTGTGCTGCCAAAGTGGGGAACAAAAAAATCGAAAAAACCTACCTTGGAAACACGAATTACGCGACTGATTTGGGTGAAAATCGGTGTCCAGATAGCCTAAACTTTATAAAATTTCAGATAGCTTTTTTCTCGATCACACGAAAACGGCAAGTGGAACGTTCACGTTTACGCTTGAAAAAGCCACGGCACTAAAATAACCAAGGTAGCACGAGTGTACACTCTAGAGACACCGTTGAGTCACCAGACGGCAGGTCATCGAAATACAAGATTTTATGAAATAACTATTCCAAAATCGGATTCTATGTGTAAAATTACTTGAGAACTTTTCAATTTTTCTATTCCTTTATGCGTATCGCAGAGAAAAAAAGTTAATTTTATGAAAAAATCTACTTTTAAATAAGATTTTTTAGATCAGTTCCAAAGTTAAACGCGAAGTGTTTTGAGAAAATATTGTATTTTACTTACTCGTGCATATTAAAATTTTGATAGAATGATCATTCATGAATTTCATTATGCTGTACTGCGGGAACAAAAGAGCAATGGGTGGTAACTAGTAGGTGTTAGTGAACAGCGTCATAAAGAACAAATTTCGGTTTATAAAGTAAGTTTATGCGTTAAAGTGAATGTCGTGATAGACGCAGCAGTAGCTTTTCGGAATGATTCAGCAGTGAATCATTATAAGCATAGGTAGGATTAAATGAACTGCACATCTGATAACTTTTGCATAGCCAGCGAAGTACCTATACGAAAACACGATAATTCGAAGCGAATTGTTATTAGTTACTTTTATTCGGTGGCTAAGCTTAAATAGCTTAAATAGCTATGAGTTGACAATTGAAATATGGCTACCAATTTTTTATTTACCCCGACAGTCACCGAGCTTGTTCAAAAGGGTACGCAATAGTGACCGTTGGTGACTCTCAGGTGACTCAACGGTGACTACCGAGCTACTTGGGAAGAGCTTAAGCTATGCTCTTAGTTGAATTCATCTAAAGCGCTAAAGCACCAAGTATATAAAATAACATATAGCATTAATCTGAATTCATATTTGCATTCATATGTATGAATATATTTCGTAGGTTATGTTTTTTCAGATAAAGACAATTATTACCTTCATTGCAGCTTGGTATAAATCAGCTTTGTAAAGCGATTGTGCAAACAAAATTTTATATTCCTCCACATCTGGATATGTTTGCGTTAATTGTTCGTAGCAATCAGAAGCATTGACAAACTCTTGTAATTGATAAAAACAGTATCCGAGAAGTGATAAAGCTGCTCGATTTCCAGGATGCGTGAGCAACTGCTGATTCAATACATTGATGGCTTCCTTATATTTTTGCTCTTTGATGGCACTGTATATCGTTGCAGTGAACTCTCCCTCACGTATCTGACACCCGAGCATTTTCATTTAAAAGTCGTTGCAGTGAACTCTCCCTCACGTATCTGACACCCGAGCATTTTCATTTAAAAGCGTGCCTTTCTAATGTTGGTTGGTTTCACAGACTTAAACAAAACTCAGTCAGTCAGTCAGTCAGTTTGCACAGGACAGGAGATGGCCACGGCCAATCGAGCGTCCAGATTTCCTCCGGTAGTAAGCCCCGTTCCGGCCTCTACCACTGCGAGTGTTCTATATTGCAGTTCTACACGTCTTCTTCACGTCTCAGTTGTCTCCGTCTCTGTAAGGGAAGAGTCGACGGTCTGAAACTGTGTAAGTCACTCACTCCTTCCGTTTGCACAGTACAGGAGATGGCAACAGCCACGGAGTTTAGAGTTCCTTCCGTAGTCAGCAACGTGTTGGCCCCTACCAGTACATGTGTGTAGTGGCTTGAGACCGACAATGTCAGGTCAGGTCAGGTTGCACAGGACTGAGTATGGCCACGGCCAATAGAGCGTCCAGAATTCCTTCGATGGTGTGCTCACTGAGTGGGCACCCAGAACTGATGAAATTAAAATGAGAAATAGGATCTCATCTCACCAATTTGGCGAGTGAATTGTGAAGCGTCTGTTCATGCGTTTTTTTGTGCCGTTTGTTTCCACGAGTCTCTTCCTTTGAACAAAAAAACGCATGAAACCAATGCTTCAATTCCGCGGGACTGTAAGAACACACAAAAAGGAAAAACGCGTTTCTTTGATTTTCTAGACTTGTGATCTTTTTTTGGTTTTCACGGATTTTTTTGTACTTTTTTGCTATTTTCAAAACGCGGGAGGACATCAGAAACAGCGGAAAGGTAATGAAAAACACGCATGAATCGCCTAGTCACTATTCAGCGTATTCAGAAGGGAAACGAACTCTACGACCTGATCTAGTGGAGGTGCTAGTTCGTGGGGCAGAGCGTAAAGTGGCGTCCGCTGGGAGTGCTGTCGCCGGGGAAGGGATAGAAGAAGTGGGTAAAGATCCAGGAGGTCTGTAGTGACCATGATTGTACGAAGAAAAGGAGCAATCCACGAGGACGTTTTCCGTTCATATTTTCTTCACAATCAACTCTGACTCCAACTGTGGTATTTCTTTGTTTTACTTACGCTCGTTATACTGAGCACGGTTTTCCGCTCAGGCGTATATATAAGCTGGGTCCTGTTCAAACCCAGGCTACACGTGTGACACGTTTTCGCTTTGCTACTGCATTTATTGCTTGCATTGTTTAGTGTCACCTTGGCACGTTTCGGTACTATCGAGTACCACGATTCGCCAATAAACGTTTACGACTCCCACGAGTGTTTTTGTCTACCTCAGGCAACGAGACACTAGGAGATCGCGCGCATATTGAGACTCGTAAGAAGACTCACCGGCAGGCCGTCAACTCCGGTTAGCTTCAGGTTCACAGGAGGGTGTGAGTGAAGAGTCGCAAAGGGGATTGAGATAGGCAGGTTTCAGTCGATCCAGGGAAACGCTAGCCCTCTTTCCATTGCGATCGTTAATAAAACACTTGGATTCACGACGGACCACACGGACAATCGTTATTCTGCAGCCTAAAATGGGTTAATAACATTAACAATGAGAGGCATAATTACCTGGTTGCAGTTGCGTCGCGTCTTCTGTGGTGTACATAGCATAATTTGATGAAATATACGTAAAACCGTCAGGCAGAGTCAGTTTCCGACCGAACTTTCTTTCCCGTATCAGTTGTTTGGCTGTCATTGACGCAGCAACGTAGGAGTGCAAGTAACTCTTTGGAATTCACGGAATTCTTCCTAAAATCCGTCCAACGATTCATGGCACTTTTTACCATCCGTTCAAAAACGAACGTTTCGTTAGTACGAGCGTGGAAGTGATCGTCGGAATTAGGTTACGGTATTTATACTTTCTGGACAAAGTCAATTAAGATTAATTAAAACAAATTAAATTTTAACAAATCACTCAGTATTAGCCAAAATCAAATTCTGTTCCATTCCATTTGAATTCGAAATCGCTTTTTCTAAAATATATTTAGAAATCGATCGTTTTTAGGATGACACGCCACTACCCCCTTGGACTGAGTGCAGCTATAGTATTTGTTCGGTTTGGTTTTGACGTATTGGGCCAGCCCATGCTCATGTTGCCTTTTGGATTCCCGTATTAGCCTAGCCGCCTCATTTCTACACATTCTATATCGAATCCACGCCTGCTGATTCCCGGAAATTCCGTAACCAACCGCGATGCCCTGATTCTGAGATTCCCTAGAACCATATAGCCGAAATTTTTTATCAGCTTGGATGGTCCCCTAGTTTGCCGCATGCACGCTTTGATCGATATGATGACGTGGTCGCTTTTACCAAGAGGCGGATGCCACGGTAGCACCTTGAAATCATTCTTATGTGTGGTTATCACCAGATCTAGCTGGGATGGAACATTGCCCGACCTGAATCTAGTGATTTCCTTACATGTTTGCATAAGGCATTTTCATGCAATCATTTGATCTAATCCTCTTCTGGTTTTCCCCGGGTGCACAGCTCAGACTTCCAGTCAATATGTGGAAGGTTGAAGTCACAAACAATGATGCATTTGTCAGCTTCTGTAGCTATCCTCATGGAAGCACACAGCAGTTGAATATCCCCCTCAGAATAAACACATAATACGTCACCCTCCCATTGTTTCGTAGTAGAGTTTCTGCGAATAATTTGACATTTCTCGTGCAGAGTGGTCTCTCATTTTATATGATATGTGTAAATTCCAAAACGACTTGTTCTGGCTCAACCGTAGCCCGAATGTATTCGACTATTCCACGGTCGTTCTGTATAGCGTCAATGAGACCGCTGAGCAACGCGTAGCGAAATGTGAACCCCGAAGTCAGAACGATATTGATCCGCAATGTGTACGGTACTGTTTATTTCATTAGGCGAGTCAAAGAACAATATACCTTAACAATGCGTCTCCGTCGCTATACAGCCAAAAGGGTGAGTTCAAACGAATGGGTAGAGACCTGATATAAAGACGAGGAAATAAATATACAAAGAGGGAACATAAATACCTGTTAGGTCGAGCAAGGGATTCTGTTCACTTAACNACACCCTGAGCCACATATAATTATTAGTTATTAGTTATTAG
>UZAN01050200.1:4549-15655 GCA_900618425.1 Echinostoma caproni
GACAAACAAATACAATCCAGAATGTTTCGCTATTCAAGTTGACTGAAACATTTTGAGCAAAATTATGATGCTTTGACATTTTAACAAGAAATAGCGAATTCACGAACGCAATCAGCAGTTGGTAATTTGGAAATGAAAAACCCGTATCGAAACGGGCCACTATTGAACATACTCGGCTAATGAACATTCAGGTTTATTAGCCCACAAGCTATTCCAACTTGATTGACGGACTCACAATATTCCTGATGTCATACACAATACCGACTTGCGAAACCTGTATATGAAGCGTCACGGAGTCAAAACATTTTCTGGTCGTTCAGAATGAATTACCACGAAACAATAACTAAGCCCAGGAGCAATCTCCTTTTCATTCGTTATTCAGACGTTTGCTTACGAATTACGGTCATTGATCATTTATTCTTGTGTTATGTTTTATGCTTCATCTTAAATTTTCTATTACTCTTACCGTTACTGATTGGAAGCTACACCGCCGGGCGACAGGCTGGTTTTACAGGTTGATGGCTTACTCTTGGATGACTTATTTTCCACGAGTCTACAAGAATCAGCTTTAGACATTAGGTCACCCTCAATCCCGGTGAACATGAATGCATGACCAGGTTAATTGCATTATCAATCTAGAAGAAAAGATGGATAACATCGTGCCTCATCGACATCCAAAGGTTAATGAGCTACGATCATCATCACAGTTGTAATCGTCGTAGATTAATATCAACGAATGCACGTTGTGGTCACCGAAGGTTTGACTGGCTTTCTACAAAACAAAACAAAGTAAAAATAACCCCGTGTTCGCCAAAACCCAGATCCATCGATAGGTATGCTTCATCGATTTCATATCACGATAATTTATCTAATTCAAATCGTCCACGTCTNGTCTGACGGGCAATAGTGCTCCAAATCCTCTACACCCCGGCCAGTCGGGAAATCAACCGACTTCGGTGGATTCTCACTCCAACCGACGTATTCTCCTCCGGGCTCCGGTACCATCGTCAGGCTTGATGGTCTAAACATTTGACCCACATGAGACGAGCGATTGAACAATGATGTAACGGCAACTATCCCATCGGCGTCTACAAAACCAAAGACGCCATGCGGTACTCAAAAGCGGTTATCAAATGTCATTTGGAAGCATTCCGTTTCAAATTTATGCAGAAAACGACAAGAAATCGCTGCTCAATTGACGAGCGGTGTGACAGTTATCGAAAGCTTTTGTACACAATACATTTCTAGTTCCATTATCTTCGTTTTCTTATCGCTTCTCTCTCTTCTATGATCTCAACATATACCAGTTGTTTTAACCGGCCTCCTCATTACCCGCTCGGTATCTTTGCGTCTCGCTCCGTGATTTTCTCAATTGTTTGTCGTTCTGTAACTGGGACCTACGACAGTTTCGTAAGTCGCAATTATGTATTGATGTATATCTATGATAGAAACGAAAGTTCAACTGTCGTTCAACTGTATTCCAACGTGCTGGAAATTTGGTTAGTCGAAGTCCAGTCATTGCGATTCGTATTGAACGTTGTTTGGATTGCCGTTAGAGTTAAAGCAAGAAGGAAGGAGATTTTAAAGAGGTTTTTCTGTAAGATTATTAGCGATAACTTGTGATGCACCATTTGTGGTGTAACGCTATCCAAGTGTCAGGGATAAGTTAGGTTAGTTCGTTAGGTTAGGTCAGGTGCTGGTTACGGTACTAATATCGGTCGTAAAACCCATTTAGGAATAACCAAAATAATACAATTCTATAACTATAAAAATGTACGATAAACTTAATAGAGGTATGAGAAAGGCAATACAATAATTCTAAAAGCTTACAATAAAACGGCTAAAAACAAGCTAAACTGATATTGAAGTCTATTTCAAACGCGCGCCGTTAGGCACTAACCATGTTAATGCTTTGTGCGTGCTTCACGTGCTTTGTGAAATATACATCTAATTATTATAATATTTATTACAAGAAATATCAAAGGTCCTCAGAGGGAAAAAGTCACATCCCTTAAGATGGAATACCGGCACTGTATACCGTGAAACCTAGCACTTTTTACTCAAGTTACAGCAACCGCTGCTTACCAACAATCCAACACCGCAACTCAACCTTCCCTCCAACTGGTTAACAACAAAATCTTCTCGATATGAAGCATGCCAATCCATTCATATTGCCCTTATCCTATTCAAGGGATCCGCTCCACAACTTACCTACATTTGACATTGCGTCCTCTTAACCCTAAACCGCTCATATTCTATCCGTCCCCAGCCTTTCTGCCTAATCCTAACTTCAGTTACCTGCCCCAATTTTATACATCCTCAAAGATGCACGAAACCGCACCATCATATTTTTGCCCTCCCCTTGATTTCTTTTGTCAATGACAATGATATTCCCACAAGGAACCAAATTTTTCTTGCCCCAAAAGCACCCGCAATGCTGCCTCTCATCATCAACCCCTTACTCCTCTCAAAAGCCGTCGGCCATGGGATGCGTCCCAGGAACCCATCCTAAAAATAAAAGGTTTTTGCTCACCGGACTATGCTCATTCGTTCTCATCTACTTCGCAATATTCTCCTCCCCGTATTAACCATGCCACAAACAAGACAAATAATTTAAAGATCACTCCGAGTTGATAAATTTAGAGAACCATATTCAACAGATATCATAATCCGTACTCCTCTCTTCACAATGAGAGCTCACGGCCTACAAATAGTACAGTACCTCCTTACTTAACCAACGAATCTCGTTTCTACCCTGCACCAACACCTTTATCTGTGTCTTCCAATATTAAAAACCTTGGGCAGCATTTCCCTTGTCCTCCTAAACAGCAATATTAAACAGCAACAATAAATTAAAAGGTTTGCTTGACCTAGTCACAATTTCTGATTATCACATAATCCTTATAACTGAAGCATGGCTAAGTGAGTATACCCCTATGGATCATATATCCTTGTTTAGACACAGTGTGTGTAGAACAAATAGGCAAAATCAGCGAAAAATAAATTGTATGGCATGTCAAGTAAAACCAAACGATAATCACTATCCACCACTCCTTGCTTGATTCCATCTCTGATTCACTTTGTTTGGTCATTCAGAGTTCTCAATTATTGCTACATATAGGCTGTCTCTATCGTCCACCTGGGTCAAATTTCAATGAACTTTACCCCCATTCGATGACTTCAAGCATCTTCCCCTTTTGCCTTCGAATGCCCAAATCATTGCTGGCGATTTCAGTCTACCTGATGTATCCTGGTCTTCCTCCTTATCTCCTGCTACTCTTTCCTAATTTGTAGCTAGCATTAACGTTGGAGGATAAATACAACATGTTTCTTCCCCTAGAAGAAAAAATAACATTTTATATTTGGTTTTCACCCATGGTCTACTAAACGTAATGATCAAGACTTCTGAACACTTTCTTGGTAGCGATCATAAAATGGTTGAGTGTCACATCTCCATTTGCTCTCAACTGAAACAAAAGGTTTCCTAGGATAAAAATAACCCCCATAGAAACTGGTATGTCTTACTCACAACGATTGGACAACGCCATTGGAGTAAGTTCTTTCTTTGGTTTGGCCCACAACAGGTCGCTGATATCCTATTCCCCCTATTTTTGATCTGCATTACTTGTATTACATCTTTCTCCTAACAACGGGCCAGCAGTAAACCCAGCTTATCCTCCCTGCAGGCGGAATATATTAACCTAAAAACAGTATCAAAGACACCATGTCTTTTCACTGCTACTTCGACTTTATCTTCGACTTTAACTAAACTAACTTTAACTAAACTAAACGAATCCATGATTCACACTCAGGAACTTAACGCTTTAAGACAACCAAATAAGTCTCTGTGTTTGTCGATGTTATCCAAATCTAGGAACTCACACTCTCGCAAAGACATAGCGTTCGTGCTCTCTTCTGACGATAAAGCCATCACCCTTTCACCGGATATTGCCGAGGCTTTCAATTCCTTTTTGCCTCCACCACGGACCTTAGTATAAACATCATCCAGCCATCCATTCTCTCTGTAACTACCTCTGCACTGTAAAGCACAGTATTTGATGCTTCTAATATCGCTCGTCTGGTGACATCATTCAAACCATCTACTCACCCTGGAACAGATGGTCTCCCCGCAGCGGCTATTGTAAATTCTGGATGCGATTTTCCACACTTACTCCTTAATTGATTTACCCTCTCCATGAACAACAGCTTGGTACCAAACAACTGGAAACGTTTTGTCATAGTCTCACGCCATAAAAAGGGCGCACAAAACAATCTTGCAAATTACTGCCCCACTAAACACACTTTCATTCTTTCTAGGGTTATGGAAAAGACGGTTGAACAACAAATCGCATCATACTTTGACAGTAAGAACCTCATCAACAATCGTCAACACAGCTTTCTTCGTGCTGGATCTTGTAACACCTGCCAACTGGACTTTCTAAACGTCGTGATTGAGGCCGCCGACATGGGCATGTCTATTATTATTTTATATCTAGACATGTCTAAGGCGTTTGATCATGTACCCCACCCTCACTTACTAACTAAAACCCTGTCCTACGGTATCACTTACTCTCGGATAGGTCACAGACCGTTCTGATTAACGGTCATAATTCCCAGCCCAGAGCTGTCATCAATAGTGTCATATAAGGTAGGTTTCTGGGTCCCTCGCTTTTCCTCATTTATGTTACCAATATATATAACTAAATGCATCACGGTAATCCTTTCTTTCTTGTTGATGATATTAAAATTGCTTACTCTTTTAAGCTTGAAACTCTTACCGCCACTATAGCCAATATATCTTATGACATAAGTGCGCTCGACTAATGGTGTTCAATCTGTTTGAGGCAATTCTCAGTCGTTAAGTCTGAAATGCTAACGTTACAAAGCCATATACCAATAGGATCACTAAATGTTAAGGGTTCACTCATAACTAGGAAACCCATTATTTTAGATCTTGGCTTAACCTATTCGTGCACGTTTAACTTCTTTGTACACGCTACCTCGCAAATAGTCAAGGCTGATAACTGCCTAGGTATTATCTTTTGCTCCCTGAAGCTTAAAGAAAATATTCTCCTTATCCATAAGTCTCATGCTAGACCCATACTTAAATACTGCCCTATAAACTTCTCTATTATGCGTAAAACAGAAAAAATTGCTTTTAAAACCGTCCAGTGTCCGTTCACCAAAAGGCTGCTTGGATAAAGTTCAAACTTGAACTATAAAGAACGATACCTTCTACTAACTTTTGATCCCCTATGACTCCGGCGAATGAAAATTTACGTGGATTTCCTCTATAATATTAATAATAACCACTTTTATACTTCCTGCCTCATGAACTGTATTCCCGGTACTCCTTATCCACTGTGCCGCAGAAACCTAACCCTCCCTAACCCAACCTCAAAAAAACGTTTTGCGAACCTTCTTCTCTTTAATCTCTTACTGTTATGGAATAAATTGCCCTAGTATATCCTAAGGTATTTGACGAGTCGTGGACTTAAAGACGTCCTTAATAAAGTGCTCAGTGTTTCACATGTTTCACACACACTGTTTCACATCCTACCTGAAACGCCAACTCATGAAACAGGTCTTGATTTTTAAACTCTCCAGATTTGAAATGCAACCTTTGTATCAATACTTTTCGGCTCACGTCTGGGAAACACATCAATTGGGGAGTGTTCTATTTGTTTACAACGAATTTGCTATCAGCGCACTGATTTAGCTCCAAAGCCGAATCAGTGGAATATGGTACTTTTGTGGCAAATACGTACACAAGTATTTTGACCCATGACTCCTAACATCCTAGTTTCATGTGTTCGTGTTGATTCATCGGATTAACCGCATCTCCGTGGCACATGCTCCCTCGCTCTATCGACTGAGCTTGATCATATCTGCCCATCACTTTCTTTGGCAAATCTGCCGAATTAGCTTTTGGTTACCTTGACACTTGTCCGGATAAACTCGGTCAGTTTTGTCAAGTTCGATAAGCGCCCTAATGGACCGGTTACTACTGCTTCCTCTGTCCATCGCTTTCGAATGTCTGTTGGCGGTCGTCGGACTATTGATTCTAGCGTGTTTACTTTCGGGCGATGGAGCAATCCTGTATTCTCATAAAGAGCCTGGCTTACGAATTGGCTTCGTCCCCGGTATTACTTGCCTCGTTCGACATCCCGTCAATGAGTGTTCTCATCATGTGTTAGGGCTGACCGAAGTGCTTCTTCACAATTTCCATCGCCCTGTTGTGCCGCACTTCGCTGAACAGCATGACACACTCCTCTGTAGCATATCGTGCTTTGACGCGGCAATAGTGCTTGGGATAAAGGAAACCTGTATCGGGGATTGGAGACCAAACATTCTGCAAAATTGTTGAATTCTCTAATAAATCTCCAGTAGCTGTTGGGAGTATTTAGTGCATTTTTAAAAACCCTTCCCAACCCCCAATTAGTCCCTTTGACATGATTAATTTCCTGCTTCGCCTGTTTACTGATGTATTGTCGTACACACAAACACCCTTACATGATTGTTTATTTGTGGAGTCGATGCCCAACACATTTCAATTGGGTGTGAAGAGGTATCGTGATTAATTTGCTGGCTCTCGTTGGACATTTTATTTGATTCTCGATCGCTTGGGTGCTTTTGATCGCATATTTCAGGTTTTCTTTCTTGTACATTTTATAATGTTTTAATTCCCAGAATATACCAGCGACACACATTGAATGCAAAATTCACTTTCGCGCACAAGCTTTATTTCGGTGACTCATCGACTGGCTAGCAAGTCACATTATATATCATATCATTTCTCATTAAAAATAGGAAACTAAATTCAATGATTATTCAAATGGGGATTGTTGTTGTTGCTTTTTGTCTCAATTTCACAAACCGGTTATGGCTGATCTCAAAATCGGAACTTATGCTTGGTCCGTGTTATTTGGGTGATTTAGGGGCCATTGGGAGGAGGAGGAGGAGGTAAAGGAGGATGAGGATAGGAGGTGGTAGGTCATGGTAAGTTGAGTGACTTCACAAATTGTCTTAGGGATCACAAGAGGGGATTATGTAAACGAATTCCAACCGCCTCTGCGATGGCTAGGATGCGGTCTTTTAATGTTTTCTTAATCTGATGCCGTAGAAAACTGAGAATCAATCGTGTTTCGTTATGGGGTTTGTATTAAATTTGTCTACGCGTCACTCAAGTGCTATTTGGTGACGTACACTGGGGTTGCAATCAAATAACGTCAGTGCGAATTTCGGCACGATTTTCAAAAGGTTTTCCATAAATCGATGTGTACACCTACCGATCAACGCGTTAAAGAGCTTCATGCATACGGATTTTGTTGGGCCGTTAATATTCCTCACAAAATCCCTTTGAGATTCCGAAACTCATACCTTTGAAGAACAGCACGTCAGATCTACAGTATATGCTCACATGAAAGTTCACAGCATCAACATTATGCTCCACAGCAGCCAAAGCGGCTCACAAAGTATTATTCTGTCTCAGGATCACCATAATAACAGATGCGCTCATGTTTTCATACCGCCTTATGCATCTATCATCCTGTGGCACTTTGATTGTTGTATTCAAGCATGGACACCCTGCCTCCACTAAGATATCTATAAACTGCAAGTCCAAAAGCTATATTAGAATGCTCTATGAAATGAAGCAGCTGAATAACAGGGACAGACTCGGGTTATTGAATCTTTACTCACAGGAGCAGCTGGAACTACGAGGAGACCTGATATGGATTTTCAAAATAACTAGAAACCTTGACAGTGCTCTGATGGGTTACATATCGCGATTAAAGGATGATAAGTTTCTCCATGGGCATCAATACACCCTGAAACGGACAAGAAGCGAGCTGATAATCAAACGCCACATACTCTTCAAAAAAGAGATGTTCCAGAATGAAGTCGACTACCTGCAACGTCAGTGTTATGCCAATCCTTCCGGGCCTCTAAAAGAAATTTAGATCTATCGTGAAGCCCATTTTTCCAGGCTAACGCTAATGTAAACTCACGCTGAATCCAGAAAACAAAAACTACGCCAACTCTGACAGAATATATAATGGGAAGGATGCTCCACCAGCATGTCCGACAACCGACAAGATAGCGGCAAGTCCGTCTACCAGGACTCCTAGACATATTACTCACAAAAGGCTAGAATGATGTGAATAGCCTTAATTTTAAGATGCCTCTGTTAGGAGTGACCGTGGGGGATCTGACTTATATGCCTGGGTCAACTGCCACATTCACCTCACAAGTTAAGGCAAGCTTTTGGAAACTTAGATCCCAGAAAGCTCATCCGAGCAGCCACAAATTTGAGTTGGGAGGAGCGGGGAGTCTTTATAGAGGAGAACTGGGTTTTCATTAGGATAACATTGTTCCCGGTAAGCGCGAAGCATCCAATTGCGGTTTTTTTAAGTATTTAAGGTTAGTTCCTCAATGCTGATTATCCAAGCGATAGAAGTATCCCCACTTGAGATATGCGTCGCCCAAAAATTATTTCACCCATTGGAGACGTAAACAATTACGCCAGATGCCCAGAAATGGCCAATAACCAAACTTTCTCCCTTGCATCAGTTACTCGGCTGTCGCTGATGCATAAACGTAGGAGGATATGCACGCAACCCTTTGGGATTCGCAGAAGTCCTCCCAGAATTCATCCATCGATCCGTAGCTATTTTTACAACACTTTCGAAAACGACTCTATCGTCAACGTGTGCCATGGTTGGTATGAACGTGAAAGTATTTATCGACATTGCATTGTGGTATTCATACTTTCCGGAGAAAGTCAATTAGGGTTAATTAAAACTCACTGAATGTTATTAAACTATAGAAATTCAACCAAAATAAAAATCTATTCAACATCCCCTTTGTGGAATACATTTAAAAATTGATCGTTTTTAGAAGACCTCATATTTGGGGTGTCACGCTACTAGCTTAAATCTTCCTGTTTGAAGGAATCTGAAAAACTTTCCCTTAACTAGGACCAATGTCGTTGGTTGCTCTGAATAACCCTCTAGTCCTCGGTACATCAATGCGCCTGACAGACAGAGTGTTGATGAAAGCACTTTGTATCATAATTCTTCGATGGGATGAGCTAGTACATAAGATTAACCGGCGCACTTGGATAAGAGAGGTAATACCCTATAGGAATTCAAGGTACCATGGTGCATTTGCAAGGAAAATCAAAGAGNCAAAGAGCTCTTGAGTCGATTAAACTGCACATTTTCAGTTGCGCATCTGGAGCAGCTTAGAGGGTTGCAGCCTATTTGAGTAACAACATAAACGGGAAAGTTGTTTTCAACCTAGTTATGGCTAAATTCCGCGTGGTTTTCTCTTATGGAAGTAACTAAATCTGTGCTACAGTTTGTGGCTGCCGTTGCGCGATTAAGTAGGCGATCCAATTCGTCCTGGGCTGAGCATTTAACGGGGACTTTATTGTACCGTGGTACTATGAAGCGATGCCGCGGATATTTCCAAGGAGGTAGCGTGTTCTGTACGTGAATTTCGACATTTCTATCCTCGCCGTTGATGAATTTATAATAGCTTTAGACCGACAAAGAGAGAGTTGTCATCATCTTTGGTTTGCCTGTTCTGCATGAATGCTTTTGCATGGTTACAGGTATCAGTTGCTTGGAGCATTCGCTCATGCATCCTTCTTCTTTGTAGCAAAGACTGCTAAGATCATCAATATCTGGAGACCACTTCTTCAGCTAGGTCTCTCAACTTTGTTTAGGTCAGTGCCACCTCCGGTGAAGTAGCTTCACTTAAAACGGTGCGTGAGTTCAGTGCTACACCTTTGCTCACTAAGCTCTTCGCTTTCAGAAACTCTCGAGCGTACTCAGTCCAGGCTTCCGGTATATTTAAGGGAACAATACATTTTCTCTGATACTTACCAAGATATCGAGAATCCGAAAAATTAAAGACTGAATCTCTTTCACAGGTCTTGATAAAGCACCTACCATCTCTAAACCGCTAAGTCCGTTCTATTTTTCTGGCCATTGGTACATTTTTAGGAATTTTTCCTTTGGTAAGCACCCGCGTTATTTTTTCGAATTTTATATTTGTTTTTGCGCTACGTGGGGTGTATTGAACCTTGCACGTGGTTTGAATTTTCCCATTGCTCTTCGTATATAAAGATTTTGGTTTAATACTAGTGAAAGATGCAGAGATTTTCCACACTTTTGGCACTAAACGTTTAAGTGCTTACTATTCCAAGTGTTGAACTCTTTAGCGGTTCTCAGAGGTTGAATTTGAGTCGTTTTAGCTTTTTATAGTTGTGTTTTCAGCTAACTTACCCATGTGTACATGTTATCCGGTCGTGTATTCATAATTACTGCACCTTAATCAATGCTTTCCTCACAGGGCGAAAGTCATTATGGAGGCAACAGTTGCGATCTATGTGTCGCAGAGGGCATTCAATGCAACAGGTGAAAAAAGTGATACCATCAAAAGTGCTCACTTTTAGCAACGAAGGAGTACCTCATACACTTTGATAACAAGAATCTGAAGTGGCTATATGACCGGTGTGTTAGAGTGCATGCTATTGGTACGGGGTATGGTTGCTACTAAGGGATTAGCTCCTAAGATGCGGCAAAAGAGAACAGATACCAAGAGAAAGGCTAAGGTTAAAGAGGGCGCCGGTTTTAAATCGACTGGATTGGTAGGAATTAGGTTGAAAACATAAAGGGGACAGCGGCTGGAAAGGGAGATAAAGCGCTTCGAGAGATTATCGCCTTTATTTTACGGATGGGAGACCTTGAAAGCGAACTATACATGATCAAGAATTCCCCTGAAATGATGTTAGGTAGGACGCGAAACCCAGTCTTCCATAATTTGAGAGAGCCACCTATCCGCGAAAGAGAGGTGAGAAAGGAATCCGATAGGCGATGCTTCTATGACATTCAGGATGATTGGGATACATGTAAGCACTCCAGTCGTCAAACGCCACCGCATTGGCGTACGGAAATGTGATAAAGCGGTTGGATCAAGGCCTCTGTTAGTAGTTTTTCCTATTATGCACCTCAGGGACGCCGTACTCTCGAGTGGAGTGAAGGTAGATATGGTCACAGATGGTCGTGTGAGGGTCACACCTGACTCAGGCATTCAAGC
>UZAN01050201.1:0-17554 GCA_900618425.1 Echinostoma caproni
GCACCATAAATCATTATGAGTTCGGAAGGATTTTCAAAAAATTCAGTATGAAATACAGTGGGTCTACGAAGAGTGAAAGGATGCGGTCAGGTCAGCTTTTGCGAAGCAGCATCCAGAGTTCATGAGAAAGCTGAGCCGTGAGCAATTCGATATTCCACAAAAGTCGGAACCGACTGGGAGAACCTCAAATCATTACGCTCAGGTCGCCTCTAGCCAAAAAAAGGAAGCCGCAGGGTGAGAGTTCTTGGCAAACAGCTTTGCTTAGAACCTGGAGGGTAGCAGTGGTATCCACACCGCTAGATAAGCCGTTTCTTAGGGTGAACCCCAAGACACGTTATAGTGCAAGCCGTAATAAGCCACACCGAGGGTCTAAGCCTGGAGTTGGCATAGATATTATTCCCTCGCAGGACGTTTCCACACAGGGGAACTTCGAATTAACTTCCTCGTATTTAACAATGAGCAGTCAAATATGAGAGAGTCTAAAGCCCGTGGGGAAATAAACAGGCGTAGAGTCTGTGACATACTTAGGTTAACCATAGCCACACCAAACACAGAAATTGGGAGAGCATACCGAGTTGGAAGGTGGAAAACCCCACCCCCCGAAAGCGTTGCAGGCGCTCGTCAGACCCATAATATTAGAGTTCGATAAACCACGAGATAAGGATCCAGAAAAGACTCCGTGTAGAGTGCCAATAAAGGGCGATTCAAAATCCTCGAAAATGCACCGATAGACCAGGCTGGAGCCCTATCAAGACAAATATCTTGCTTCTGCAGGATACGTTTGCTCTCTTGAAACCCAGGGTAGCGAAAAATAAACCACGTTGATGGAGCCCTGCCAGTAGGAGAGCGATACAGAGTACAAATTGGAGCTGGAACACGTATAGGTCAACGGGCAGCCACAGATCGTGGGAGCAGTACACCAAGGATCGAAATAAAGCAGTGGCAGTTCAGCGGGAGCTCAAACGACAATACGAGCTAAAGCTGGCAAATACCAGCCAAAGGAGTACTACCGCTATGTCCAATCTAGGGGAGGGCTTGGTGAAAAGAGGGGGTCTCTGATATTGGAGGATGGAGAAGTAGTAACCCATGAGAAGTATGTAGCAGTGCGATTTAAGGAACACTTGAAAAGCGTACATAGGATGGATCAACTCGTCAATACACAACCTGACCTCCACATCGCTGGACCGTTTATCCCCAAATTACACGCGAGGCTGAAATGGGTGCGTAGGCCACTTGGTGAGCTTAATGCCATCAAATCCGCTGGACTAGATGGCATCCACCCAGCCTTAGTTAGACACATAGCTGAGGTTCTAAGGGCCCCATTCCTACCTTTACAACAGAACTCTAGAGCAGGGCAGGATACCACAGAACCAGAAAACGGCAACTGTGGTCGTCATACGCAAGGGGGAGTCGAGACAAAAATGGAAAACTTTCGTGCAGTTAGTCTCACGAGCATCTTTTGCAAAGCGCTAAAGCGAGTTATCAGAATACACTTATGCAAATACTTCACTCAGCACTGTTTGTTGATTGCGGCACAGCATGGGTTCCCGAAGGGAAAATCCTATCTCAGCAATCTGTTGCACTTTTTAGATGGAGTGACAGCGAGATTGGATGGGGGTTAGGAAGTAGAAGTATGCCATCTGGACTTTAGCAAGGCATGTGATTCAGTATGTCATCGCTCACTTTTGGCCAAGATAGACGCTCTAGGGGTTAAGGGGAACGTCCAAAAGTTGTTAATAGCTTTCTCTCTGACAGGAGCTTTCAGGGTTGGGTCTGAGAAGCGAGCTTACCAGTGGAAACTATTGATATTGGGGTACCACAAGGGTCAGTCCTAAGCCCACTTCTGTTCTTCCTCTGAAATAATGATGTTCCTGAGCGCCTTGGCACGTCTAGCTTTATATTTTCGGACCCAGTCAAGGTTGTTGGATCAGACGGGAGAGAAGAACTAGCAAGGTCCATAGGTGAAGTGCTTAAGTAATCAAGTACATGGGAGTTGCCCCTCAAAGGAGGGAAGAGCTACGTTCTAACCACTCGAGATGATGGGTTGATCGTGGGAGAGTAGCTGCGACAGCCTTTTGATGGAAACGACAGAACGCTAGAGATTTAGGAATCAAAGATGCAGCGGACTACAAATGGGTTTAACAGTGTGCCACAGTGGCGAACCGTGCTCGTAGACAGCCTTTAGACTGCGGTCGACATTAACATGTAGGAAACCGAGGTATTCCTACCTCTATACAAGGCGACTTTTTCATTGCATTTAGAGTTTTGTATACAAGCCTGGGCTCCCTTCTTCAAAATGGATGCCGTTTGTCTTGAGGGCACCCAACGATTAGCCACTAGAATGAGCGAAGGGCCACGATGGAAGCCATATGAGCAAAGACTGCAAGATCTCGGAGTCTTTTCATTGGACAGAAGAAGACTTCGAGGTGACCTGATAGGGACATTCAAAATTATGAAGGGCTTAACGGGGACTAATCAGGCAGTTTTCTTCAAGAGATTGCGAAGCAACACTAGGGGGCATATGCATAAACTGAACACATTGCGCACGAGGCTAGCGGTGCGCTCAAACTTCTTCAGCAACACAGTAGTCAACTCATAATAAGTTACCACAGGAGCTTGTGGAGCTAGGGGTCGCAAATGCTTTCAAGAAGGAGCTTGATAGGTGATGGTTGGACTTATTTTTCAAACTAGACGCCTTGCATTAGGCCTTAAATGAATTTTTGGTTTTTTCCTTTACTGTACCCCAAGAAGGGAACGCTTACAAAACGAGAGGTTTCTAGTCTGAACAGGGGGAGAATATATATATTTTTTCTCTTCTCTTTTCAGAGACGGAGACGATTGGGACGAGCAGAAAACGTGAAGAACTGATGTACGGAACACTCGCAGTGGTAAAAGCCAACACACGGCTTGCCACCGAAGGAACTCTGGATGCTCGATTGGCCGTGGCCATCTCCTGTCCTGTGCAACTTGGAGCCCTGTATAAGGTCCGACGTGTAATAGGGCCTAGGAGGCCGGAGGTCATCTTACCCCTCTATAAAGGGTTTCTATGGCCACACCTCGAATATTGTGTTAGGCCGTTCTTGCTTAGAGGTGCCTAAGTGGCACAGAAGGTTCAAAGGCTTCACAAGGTGGTTTGGAGGGATAAGAGAGCTCTCCTATGAGAGGGGATTGGGGTTGCTGTACCTCTTCTCATTGGAGCGACGGAGGCTGCGAGGTGACCTCATTGAGGCATTAAGATCCTTAAAAGGATCACAGACAGGATGTGGTTTCCAGAGGCTTTTGAAGCCAAATAGAACCACCTCACTCCGAGGGCATGCACTGAAACTGGCACAGGATAGGGTGATTTGTCGAATAAGGGCGACATACTTTCGGATTCTAGTCGTGAATGGCTGGAATAAACTGCCAAGTAAAGCCATAGCAATCATGTCAATGGCTGAATTCCAACGTCTTTTAGGTAAATTATGGAGTAGCTTTTTCATCGGAGGAGAGTAAACATGTCAAGCTCCTGAAGTCCGTCTCCCTATCCGCTTCTCTTCATCCCAATGATCGTTTTATTTCCCTCACTTCCTCTTCTTCTCTCCAAGACAGGACAGGACAGGAAAGACCACAGGACTTGCAGTGGAGCCAGAAGCAGTCCAGTTTCTTACACCAATGAGCTTGGGAGCACCACGGCGCTGCGACGATTGTATTATTTCGTTCACCTAGACGTGGGTGGGTGCGGTTCTGGAAAAGAAAAACGCACTTCTGAAGTGATAGTACACGTCTGAGGTTTTACCAGGATCAAGGCAACAGCTCAAAACCAACCGCTCCGAGCTACCCAGAGTAAAAGGTGTGTTGGGGGAAAAAACATGACCTACAGGTGGTGCTGAATGTTGAGAACTTTCAGTGAAATGTGGTGCACAATTAAGGAAAGTTGGAGCTGAGGGAGTTGGAGAAAACAAAGTGTAGTAAGAGATAAAGAGTTAAAAGTGGGGGACCCGGAGACGGACGAGCATTTAGCGACCTCAGGCCCGGTGTCGGATACAATCGAGGAACGCTGATGCCCAGGAAGCGTCAAGCTTCAGCTTGGACTCGGCAATGGTTTTTGACGCCACTACCTCCTGCGGCAGTTTGTTCCATGTATTAATTACCCGGTGCGAGAAAAAGGTTTCTCTCTCTAATAAACCCCAGGTTATCCTTCTGAACTTAGTATCTTTCATCCTTACGGGATTCAGGTTTCTTGGTGTGACTCTCCCATCGGAGGAGCCATTGTGCAATACAGCACTGCAGAAACGTCCACGGAGTGGGGTGCTGTGGCTAAGGGTACTCTCCTTGTCGCCCTTCTACGTGCATACCACTGAATATGAACCTTTTCATCTTATTTTTGCAGCACCGAGAGATCCTTGAGGCTCACCAGTGCAATGAACTAAACGACCTGACAAGCTGCCATCACCGTTCTTGGCATTGAACTGAATTGAACAGAACAACCTGATCTGACCTTGGCGGTAAGTTCGTATTCGATTGCATTATATTCGCGAATTCCCATTGAAACGCACAGTAAAAAGAACTATAATAATAATACATTCCGTTTTACTGCTTTTTCATTAAACACAAGCTTGATATTAAAATATTTTGCTTCAGGTACATGCTTGTGAAAGGCTTTTGAAAATTACGTTTCTGTGAACCGTTTTTCATTTACTACTGCTGCTCATTTCACGTTCTGTAAATTCGTAAATTTGGTGTCCAATGTTTATTAGTTTACTTACATTACACATATTTTTCGAAATAAGCCACGTGCCAGCTTTTTCTGTCTGGTAGAAGCGTGCTGTAAAATGGTGGTAAAAAGGTGCGACGTATGTGAAGAGTGGGATCACCAAAAGTGCACAAGGGTCTCTTCAGAGATCTACGCTTTGTACTGTGTGCAACGGCTGCAAAGCGGTTCCATACCACCATAAATCCTAATTTGCTATACCGGAAAGTCACCAAGATTGGCCGAAATAAAACGAGAACCCAGATGGTGAAGAAAACACCTCCTAGCATACCCACCCCACCAACTCGTCAACCGCAACCGAATGCTAAGAATGGCAAACCTAAGCCCAAAACAGTAAATCCGCGCATCGCCAAGGGAGTCCAGGGTATCGTGAGTAACGGCTTGCATCAGATCGAGAGTAAAATGCAGAAATCGCGTGCAGAAGTAGCCTCGATTAAGGCTGTAAGGGCAAATAAAGCTCCTAGGTGAAAAACCTTACTGGTCCTCAACAAAGAGGAACCAGTTATCAGGGAGTTTAAAATTCGGCGCAAACTGGACCGACGCCGAGTGATTGACATCCTTTGATTGTTAGGCCTAGATCCGAAATCCCACATAAAACGGATGTGCAGAGTAGGTAGTGTAGTTCGGAGAGGCGGGATCAAGGGGCACACTCTTGTCAGCGCATCCCTCGTAAGTAAGCGCCCAAAAGGGTGTAACGTCAAAGCTCCGAATAGCCCAAGACCACATGGGAAAGTAGGGCAAAAGAGAAACGAGAGATAGGCCAGTAACCATCGTACGCAGCAGCCAACAAGCACTCCTTACAGAAACGGGGTGGTTATTATAGAGGAAATAATGAAGGAAGGGGAGGATGAACAGATGATTGTTCAAAGGTCAATACCACTGCGGCGGACGTCCGTGGTGTAAACTACAGACTCCGAACTTAAGAGGCGTGGGACAATAGCCAAAACAGATGCATCACAAAACGAGGTCGCAGCTTAGGCGCTGCGCCAGAGGCGAAAGCAAGAGTAGGGAGCTTAAAATGTTCAATTCCGGAGAGGACATTAGTTATCCTTTGAGCGATTGCGTGCAGCATCCGGAATAAGTGGGCATAGCTGGGAGTTGCATCTGAAGAACTCAAGGCTGCAGTGATGGCTCTCTCAGAAACATCGTTAGGTGAAAGCGACCACATACCAAAGACCATCGCGAACAGCTTTGAAAAGCACAGACAGGATCCAAGGGTATAAGCTCAAAGAACATCCCCATATGAAATTAGATAAACAAGTATGCACTCCAAATTTACAATTGTGTGCTATCTCGCAACTTTCCAGGATAAACAGCCCCAGTGTGTACAGGAGTCCGGCAGCCAACATAGACAAAGATGTGCGACTAATCAGGGTGCTCACTGCATTAGCACAGTCCCGTCACAAACTGATGATTTCTGGGACTTCAACCTACCTGGCATCCAGTGGACCATAAAGGCCTGCTTGGAGCGTAAACCAGAGGAAATGTTCCTGGGATGGATACACTCCGTAGCTCTCCTGCAACACATGAAGGAGGAAAGGAACACAAGATTCAGGACTGAGCAAAACCCATCGCTCCAGTATTTGGTGTTTACTAAACACCAAAGGGACGTATACCTCTCGTTTCATCCATCTATTTGAGTGATCATCTATTAATAATAATAATAATAATAATAATAACGGTATATTTCACGAAGCCCGTGAATCATGCTTGTAAGTATGATCAGATGTACAACAATGTAAAAAGGATGGCGGTCCAGACAAAAGTAATAGTACAGAGAGAGTACGAACATAATTTTCAAACGGGTACAGAAGACTTAAAGATGCTTTGCGGCGAAAAAGAAACACAAAGCAGACAAGGTCACACAATGGAGTACTGTGAATGGTCTGTTATGGAGAGTTCATTAGTGTAAACGATTGTCTTATGAAGAAAGTTCGGGAAGACACAAGAATAGAGGTAAGAAAATCCACGCGGGAGATAATGCGCGGCAACGAGTTCAAAGAACAGAATGAGAATAGTCGAAGTGGAACACCTTCAATTTCGGAGCAAGAGGTGCAGTCGAGCCAGGGACGTACACAGTGATACAGAACGTTGACAGAGAGCTTAAAAATAAACTGTTTAAAAGATTGATACAAAAAGAATGTCTTCTCTGAACAAGGAATAATGGACTTCGGGGCTTCACCGTTCACGGATTGTTTGGTTTGTATTATTTATATTTTCGAGGCGTTGGTCGCTTTGATCTTAAAAAACCTTGGAGTTGAGGCAGGGGGTGTACGTCAACCAATTCGCAGTTGAGTGACACGTAGCCAAAACGATACGAATCCCGAAGTAAACACACAATTGATCCACAATGCTCTACGGTACCGAATTAGAGAAATCATTACACAATGTACATCAAAGTTAATCTCAAATATGCGGCCAAAAGCACTCAAGCAAGCGAGCCAAATATGATGTCCGGAGAGAGGCAAACAGTCGCTCACGTTCTCTGACCACGCAAAATTCAAATGTGTCGGGCATCGAATTAACAGATAAATAATAATGCATGGTGTTTCTGATAGAGAAGTGTCAATAGAGAAGCAACACACAGATAGAACTATTCCACCCTGAATCATCATGGGTTTGGGAAGATTTTCAAAATTGCAACATGAGATACACCGCCCGCCAAATTCCCTCCTGCGCCTGTCCGAGTCAAAGGTTTGGTGCAGGTCATTCATTCTTGCCCACCTATCTACCTACCTAGTCCCTGCTGTCAGTGCTTCTAACTACGAACTGTTCAATCTTCGCCGCACTCCTCCGGCGACTTGCACGTTTCTTCGTCGAGATCTGCCTTCTGCATCAGCACATTTGCAGCCAGCCCCACGATAATTTGATAGCAGTGGGTCAAATGATTATCATTACAGATAAAGTTTCGATGTGTAAACAAGGAGGGGGCGGTGTAATTATTGTTTAAGTTTTACATATGAAACCATGTTCAGCATGCAGATGATTGTGTGTATTTGAATGGATAAATGTTGTGGGGACATGGATCACACCTTCGAGGTTGATGTCATAAATTGTGTATCAATCTGATAAACGGACACTCAGTCACGAAGTGAAATGAAAAGAACGTACGGCAAGGACGTGGAAGCACGTGTTTATGCAGGTGGGGTGGATATCACTGGAGCGTAATTGGTACAAGGGGGCAGGTAATTCCATATAATACATGGCGGACCTCCGCAACTCCATCAGATAACGGCATGGTGGTCATCTCCCTCCAACAAACACACTCGTCGAATATCGCGCACCTGTTCACCGAGAGATATTTCCAATTTCACTATTCTTACTAGCCCATCTGAGTCAGTGTGAATTTCTATGACTAAACCAGTGGCCAGTTGTCGCAATGTAGCTTTTCTTCGGCCATAAGAACAACGTCCCCAACCTTTAGTGACCGTTCTCTATGCAACCACTTCTGTCCAGCGCCCAACAACCATTGCCGGAACCAGACTGCCCATTGTGGATGTAGATCTCAAGCTTTAGACAGGCCCACTACTACTAAACCTGAAACGAAAGGAAGATACTCGGCAGTATGGGGTGGAAACCCAGNGGGAAAATCAGCAACTGACAAAACAGTGCAGGCACTGCGTAAAAAGAAGGTAAAAGCATGTACAACTACGAGTTCCTTCAAAAGAATTGACTTAGCACGAGGTTACGGGTATACAGAACCTTAGAAGTGAGCAGAGGGTAGAAAAGTTGATCAAGGTAAGTGATTAGATGCTGTAGTTGTAGTCACCATTGGGTTTGCATCCCACTTCAGTAACTTTTATCATTTAAATCTGCACATGAAACAGTACTGATAGGAATAACATTCCTAATATTTTCTTAAGAATCAAAATGACCCACAGCCCCTTCCCCAGAGACTTGCCGGGTTACTTCCTGTTTGGTTCCAGTTTGTTTGGTTCCTGGTCTGGGTATCTTCGAAATAATTTTCTCTTTGATTCCAATTTGAGTATTCTACGTCAACCAAATCGCCATTGAGTGACGCGTAGTCAAAATCGATACGAATCCCAAGGCAGTTCAAATCAGTTCAGTTCTCACAGGACGAATTGTGGCTCTTGTCAATCGCACGTCCAGTTCCTTGTGTTTTCAGCGGTTTCATTGGCTTCCAACACTTCGAGTCAAAGCAAAACGCGAATAATTCGTAGTGTTCTACGGTACTGAATTAGGGAAATCATTACAAAATCTAAAATAGAGCAAACCTCACATTTGCGGCTAACTTGAATTGTGGCGTGCATTGAAACAACAGATAAAGAATGATGTGCAGTGTTTGTGATTGATAAAGATCAACAGAGAAGCAACACGCGGATACAGTTGTGTCACATAGAATCATCGCGGATTTCGAAGGAATTTCAAAACGAAATCAACATGAAATACAAACATCCCTTAGGATGTGTATTACTTAGCAATGCTCAGCTTGGCTTGATGAGAAACAGGTCGTGCCTGACTAACCTATTATGCTACCCAGACGAAGTCACTGAGAGGATAGATGAAGGCAGAACAGTAGCAGTAAGTTACCTGGATTTCAGTAAGGCGATCGATTCCGTAAGTTATAGATTACTTCTACATAAGATAAGCTTTTTTGGAATCACAGGAACAGTATATAAATGAATGGCAGCATCCTTGACCAATAGGACATTCTGCCTTAGGGCAGGAGAATAAACGCCACCAGTTCTTCATGTCACTAGTGGCGTGCCACAGGGTTTAGTGTTAGGCCCGTTTCTATTTCTGTTGTTCATTATTGATTTAGCAGAAATCACCAGCTCACCACGCTGCATCTTCGCTGATGATGTAAAGGTGGTTGCATCTAGTGACAGATCGGACTTAGAAGATATCGCGAATTTGGTCAAGTCGTCCAACACATGGGATCTGCCACGAAATTCAATACTGCGTCAGTTTCTCTCCTGAACTCGGAAACTAATGAAGGCTCCAGGTGATTGGGGGCAATTTAAAATAGGCACTGTAACCAGTGCAAGTGATCTAGGAATCACAGTGACTGCAGATTACAGTTGGAGTACCCAATATGAAGATGCAGCACACATGGCAATACGACAGCTGTTTTGACTAAGATCAGCCGTTTCGTGTAGGAGGCAGAAATATTTATACCAATCTGCAAAGCTATCGTAAGGCCTCACCTAAAATACTGTTCAGACTTGGTCGCTCTTCTATAAAATGGGCGGAGCCTGTCTGGAGGAGGTTCAGAAACTAGCAACGCAGATGGTTGAGGGTATACGGGGTAGAATATACAAAGAGAGGTTGTACGCGCTCAGTCTTTTTTCACTAGAAAAGAGGAGATCGCGCGGAGCCCTCATCCAAGTATTTAAGATTAAAAGAAATTTGCTGGGTTTAGATCCGGGGTCTCACTTCACTGAAGCTCCCCACCAAAGAACGCGCAGTCATAAGCTCAAACTTATGAAAAAGCGTTCTGGGCTGAACCTACGAGCACGATCCGTCAGCTATGGGGAAGTGGATAAGTAGACTGAACTAACGTCTGAACTGATCAACAAGCTAAGTGCCCAAGCCTCTAAAAAAGCTCTAAGCGTCAGATTGTTGGAGGTTTCCCTGACGTAAAATGTGACGTGAGTAACGACGCTGTTTGAAATTTTGTGATATTGCTTCCATTGGTAATTGGTTCCCACGTACTACCGCGTTTAATTGAAGTTGCCCTTGCTCAAAAAGCCATCTTATTGCTCACAAAGGAACCACTCGATCACTCGAAGACAAAAACTCACATCGTTGCCCCTAAGGAGCTCATGGTCTCAAGCAACTGAAACCAGCGTCGCCACCAATTTAATGGAGGAGTATAGGCAGCCCTCGTGGCTCACACAGTTGTCCACAACAACCATACCGTTGTAGAGACACAATGCAACCATCATGGAAAACAAGCCATGCAAGAACCAACTCAGTGGCAGGAGCAGAAAGCGATGATACACTTTGCTCCAAAACACGACTTCCAGAAAATGTCGTGGACAGAACAGATCCCACTGAGTGAATCAATCCCTCACGACAATCTCTGGGTAACAATAGGGCGTAAAAAATGTCTAACAAAGCTGGGATAGGTAGTCTCTAACAAAATCAAGAACCAGCAGAGGCCGCAATTGAAAAATATGGCTACCATGAGCCCAACTACAGGGCCAAAGGGTCAGCACAAAAACGCTGTTTAACGCACCCAAAATCCAGGATAAGAGAAGCCCATTAGCTCGCCAGGGAACCAATCCACAGCAATCTCTCCATGGCGAAAGACCCAGAAGTGTCGAACTTGCCGGAAAATCCTAAGCTTACGAGAGCCTGAGGAACAAGCTCCCATAACAATGGCTCTGGCTTGCATCTCGCAGTATGAAAACCAATTGGAAAAACTCGCGGTCAACTTACGGAAGCAAACAACTGAAGTAAACATGCTTCAGTTTGCCTACAAACACACATTGAACCGGACAAGGAACATTCCGATTGGAGCCTCAGAGCTCTACATTTGTGTAACCTCCCAAAGGCTCAAAGCGGAAGAAAATCTAATTCACAAGGTTCTGAGGAATGCGAGCTGCAAATCGCGCCTGCAGTGGAAGCGAGCATATAGAGTGAATAAATGGACCCCCCGGACAACAACTGTACCATAACAGTGCGTCCCCGCTCGTGGAATTCCATTCCTCCAAGGATCGGTGTTTTGTCCTCTCTAAAACAGAGGTGATCGTAGCAGCAATGAAAAATATATCCGTTGGGCCTGACTTCATCTTGTCAAAGACACCCACACCAGAGGTCACAACAAACCCACCTCGATTACAAGTCAAGATCGACCGTCTAAGCATAGGCAACCGTGGGCCAAACAGCGGACCTGATTTACCTCACAGCTTCTCCAGGCCAACCCCGACACCATAGGAGCCAGTTCAGCGTGCGAAATCAGCTAAGCCCGACCAAAAGAATGTGAGAACTCCTCGGAGGACCACACTTCGGAAGCCATAAGCCCTCCGAACCGACATCAAGCGCCACGACGAATCAGAGGTGCACTAATCAATGTCTGTAGTCTCCTCAACAAAAGATACGAGATTGCTGACCTACTCTGCGCCATCGACCTGCATGTTCTCACCGAAACCTGGCTTCAGGATTATACCCTAATCGGAGGTTGGAGCAATAGATTCTAACCGTACAGAGCGGACAGAAGCGAAGCACCGGCACAGGATATCTCATGCTCGTTAGCAAAGAGATCCGCCAGTCTTCAACGCAATTCATGGAAAACACGCTGCGTATCCAGACAACAGCATGCGTATTCCATCTCAACCCGCCAGCTTTAAAGGTAGGGATCTACCGCAGCCCAAGCGCATCAAGCGCAAAAGACTTACAACTTCTTCAAGCGCTGGGAAATGCTTCTCGAACAGGATACCGACTGCATATTCGGTAACTTCGATGCCCCAATCATAAGCTAGCTAGACCTCACTGTCAGTCGGAATCCCTTCGACAAACAGTTGCCCTAGACCTCCTGCTCCCTGTCTCTAACTCAACTCGTGTTCACACCTACAAGAGTTAGACCGGGACACCAGCCCACTACGTGAATCTGATCTTTCCAGAAATCCGACAGAAGTAACCGATGTGTCCTTTGGAGTACCTCTGGGGAAAAGCGATCATCGCTCGGTAGACCTTCTCTTTGGAAAAATGGCATCCCCAAAGCCTACGCTGAGAACCTGGTGTTTCCACGATGACAAGGTAGGAGAACTACTTCTGAGCGCAAAAGAAATGGACTGGTCCAGCATCGGTAACGCAGATAATAGATGGACTCTCTTGATAAAGAACATAACTCTCCTAACAGAGAAGCACATCTCATCGTGGGTAGGAAACCCGTGGAGAAACAATCCGTGATTGAAACCCAAGATCCGCAAAGCTCAGGAAAGGAAACGGTTAGCTTGGAATACTGACATCAATCTTAAGAGTTTCGCTTCATATTGAAAATGCAAACTCCTGTGAAACCAAGCGATTAAGATTTCCAAGAAGGCTAGACAAGCATTAGAGCATCGCGGGAGACGCCAAGCTGAATTCAAAACGTTCCTTCGGTTGCGCACAAGCTTTTATAAGGAAAGAGGTCGGTAATACAGTGCAACGGAACCTGCTCGACACGGATGAGAAAAACGTGAACGTCTTTCTCTCGTATTTCTTGAGCGTGCACAGAACTGACAGTAACCTATACCATCGCACCAACAACCAAGTATACGATACGCCTGAGGTTTTCATTACCCCAGAGGATGTAGACAGGCCTTGTTCAATCTCAATTCCAAAGACGGAGATAGGTCCAGTATATCAAGCTCCAGACCTAGTAGCCTAACAAGTATGATAACTGAAACGCTTGAGCGCATCCTGCGAGACAAGATATGCTCCTTGCTTTTCAACAAAGGCTTCTTCAGCGACACGCGACACAGATTCTTAGAGGGCAAATCCCACTCCTCGAAGCTCCTTGCCTTCCTGGACGTTATCACGGACAGACGGCACAGAGGCAGCCAAGTCGAAGTATGTTATTTGAATTTCAAAACAACCTTCGACTCCGTGAACCATCGACTATTCAGCTTCAAACTTATAAAAGCAAAAATCTCCAGGGCCATATGCGACCAGATAGAAAACCTCCTCTCCGGTCGTTCATTCACCGTCAAAGTTCGAGAGGCTCACTTGGACGCTGGCTCCCCTATCAGCGGAGTGTCCCAAGGTTGCATACTTCCGCCTCCACTGTTTCTCATTTACGAGAACGATATCACCGAAGGCCTAGAAAAGCCCTGTTTCCTCTATGCTGACGACGTTAGGTTATTGGGAAACAGTAGCCAACAAAGACATTATCTAATCTGACATCCACAGAATATATGAATGGTCATCCAAATGGGATCTACCGCTCAACGCGTTAAAGAGCCACATGCTTTCAGCCGTCGCAGGTCCTTAAATCCTCGTCACCAACTCTCTTAGGATTCCGGAACCCCTACCGTCGAAGAGCAGTAGGACCAAGGGATTAGAGTAACATGTAAGTTCATCCCATCTGTGACATACGACGCAGCAGCTGTAAAGGCCCGTAAAGTATAATTTTGTCTTAAAACCGCGATAAAAATCAGAACGCCTTCGTCCATCGGCACCTTGAATACTGTGTTAAAGCGTGGGCCTCATTTATACGTAAAGGTATCCAGAAACTGGAGCAACTCTAAAAGCTCACTACCAGAATGATAGGGAGAATAAAGCAGCCGAGCTACAGAGAAAGGCTCTTAGCACTGAACCTCTTCTCCCTCAAAAGCCACAGACCAAGAGGAGATCTAATTCCAGATAACTCCGGAACGGCCAAACAGGTAACAATATAAACCCGCATGCGAGTCAGTTCCAGGGAAGAACACGCCGCTACCAGGAAACTGCATATGCAAAGGCCTCCTCACGTCCTGAAATTTGATTACTTGCTTTTGTGTAATATGGAAAGCTATCGCATTAGAAGCCTGTCACCAACATGGCAAAAAGTGAAGTCTATCTTTCTTTTCAGTTTGCAGACAAAAAGAGAAACCCATCAATCGCAGAGGTGGACGCACACTCAAGAGCACACCAACGATGTAATTCTGGACCCTCGATTGGCCTATGTACACTATCAGTCCTGTGCAACCTGACCTGTTCATTGGAGCAAAGTAAACATGTCAAGCTCCTGAAGTCCGCCTCCCTCTCCGCCTCTCTTCATCCCAATGGTCCTTTAATTTCCCCCACTTCCTCTTCCTCTCTCCACCTCTCTAATAAACCCCAGGTTATCCTTCTGAACTTAGTATCTTTCATCCTTACGGGCTTCAGGTTTCTTGGTGTGACTCTCCCATCGGAGGAGCCATTGTGCAACACAGCACTGCAGAAACGTCCACGGAGTGGGGTGCTGTGGCTAAGGGTACTCTCCTTGTCGCCCTTCTACGTGCATACCACTGAATATGAACCTTTTCATCTTATTTTTGCAGCACCGAGAGATCCTTGAGGCTCACCAGTGCAATGAACTAAACGACCTGACAAGCTGCCATCACCGTTCTTGGCACCGAACTGAACTGAACCAAACTGACAAGCGTTTTAGGTGGGGATATCAACCGTCTCTTCTGGACGTTGTTATCACGCGGTACGTGTGTGGAAAGGATGAGTTCGCGCCTCTGAAACTGCGGAAGTCATTCGGTAAACCACATTGGTGGAAGGCTTCCATTGAATATGCACTAAGCCTTCGTAAAGCCAGCTGATACCGGGAGATAAGATCGCAGCTGTCGTGGATACGTTACGTAAGACACGGGAAGGAGGCTGTTCGCGTTATTCGAAGCGAAAAGCGAAAACATGAACTAAATCCAGATAAAATGCGAAGGCAAAGCCCAAGAGGTTTTATGGTTACGTGCAGTTCAAGAGGTTGCTTAGGGATGAAATAGGCGCCGTTGACCTAAAGGGAGATAAAACAGCTACAACTGACCAGGAGAAGTCCATAGTACTAGGGAGTACTGTGCTCATGGAGGATAGAGGGTGGGTTATTCCATCAGTAGGGAGTCAACAGACCCAGACTATATAGGACCTAGTCGTGACACCAGAGGTGCACAGGGTTCTGTCGGAACTCAACCTAAACAAAGCACCTGGGCTATACGGGATTCATCTAGCCATCCTTAAACCACTATCAGATGTCCTTGCTACACCCATGAGCCTGCTCTTCCAAGTGTCTCTAGTGGATGGAGTTCTGCCTAGTGACTGGACGACAGCTACAGTGGTAGCAATTCACAAGGGTGGTCAGAAGTCCTATATAAGAAACTATAAACCATAAGCCTAACCAGCATTCTTTGCAAATGCATGGAGCAGCTGATTAGAGAGCATGCATGTAGACATCTACTGCGTGATACAATACTAAGTGGGGCGCGGCACGGATTACTAAAGTATAGATCCTGTCTCACTAACATTCTGTGATACCTGGATGAAGTCGCAGAGGACCATACCATTGGGCTTTGCTACCTCGATTTTAGCAAAGATTTCGATTCTGTGAACCACAGATTGCTCCTTCACAAAATCAAACGCTTTGGGTTAGAAGGAAATCTACATAGGTGGTTAACCGCCTTCCTCATAAATAGAAGCTTCGCAGTGAGGGAAGAGAAGGCCATTTCTCAGGTCATTCGATTGACCAGTGGAGTGCCTCAAGGTTCGGTTCTCGGACAGTTACTTTTATTCATCAATGTTTTAGTGGGGTTAACCAACTCACTTTGTTTTGTCTTCGCGGATGATGTGAAGATGGTGGGATCGAGTGGTAGGGCTAACCTAATGAGGGGCACTGAACGGGTAGTTGAGTGTTCAAATAAGTGAGGCACTGAATGTGACCAAGTGTCAACTATTGTCCAAGACAAAGGATCCATTAGTTGCTATCGGTAAGTGGGGAGTATTCAAAGTCCAATCAGTAGAAACAGCCAAGGATCTTGGGGATGTAAGGACTTCGGATTTCAGCTCGGGCAGCCAGTGTGAAATCGCAGCTCACAAGGCACGAGGAGGACCTTCCGGTCTCAGATCTGCTCTGTCTTGTGGAAAACCGGAAATCTTTGTCCCGTTGTACGGAGCAATAGCAAGGCCTCATCTAGAATAATGTATACAAGCCTGTGCACCTCTGCGCCTAAAGGACGCCGCCTGCCTGGACAAAGTGCAGAAACTATCTATAACAATGTTGGAGAGATGGAGAGGCAAAGCACACCATTAAAAGATTAAGAGACCTCGATCTATTTTCGCTAGAAAGAAGGCGAATTAGCAATACCCTTATAGAAGCGCTTAAAACTAGTATGGTATTCTCTGGAATTCCCCTTGAGGAACCCTATACGGATACTCCGTACGCAATCAAAGTAAATTACAACGAGAGCAAGACACCACCGATCACCAGAGACAGTTCTTAAACCGGGTCATTGCGGACCCTTGGAGTTTATATAAGGACATCTCTATGGTGACCCAGGCCAAACAAGAGATCTCAGATATTCGTCGTTACTGATGATCTGTCCCAGCAACCTAACTGCAACACAATGGCCCGGAGGACAATGTTCAAACACAACCAACTCAGCCGACTTCTGGGGAAATTCGCACTAGAGTCTTTCCTCAAGATGTTTGTTACGCTCATTAGGCCACATCTGAAGATCAACATCCAGGCGTGTCCGCCGCTGCTTAGGAGGGATAGCCACGCCATTGAGTGGGCACAGCGGAAAGCCACCAAACGTGTACAGGGCTTGTCACGCACACCCTACCCGGATAGACTTCGTTCGCTCAATTTGTACAGTATGGAGTATAGGAGGGTAAGGGGCTACCTAATCCCCCTGAGGGACGCACTCAACGTTTAGGGGCACCCTAACAGGCATCTGTTTACGATGGCTCCTCCACTGCGCGGCCACTCCATAGAACTGGAGAGGCAGCGTCTCAAACTGAGAGCCGCGGAACACTGTTTCTCGATACGTGTATGTCACCCTTGGAACTCACCGTCAATGACAGTGATCCAGGCTAAAAGTAAACAGTTGTTCAAAAAGCTACTTGACCAGCACATAGCCAAACAGTACTCTGGCGCTCAAATCGATCCACCGTTACCCGCAATCAGAGCGACCCCAATCTGGGGTATCTGAGCACCAAACTTTGACTAGTGCGATTGTCGTACATTGTGTATGTTTGCAGATAGGGTGACGTGGATGTGTGACCCCTTAATTTTTACCTTTACTTTGAACACATGCAAACCAGGTAGCTGTGACCACTTTCTAAGCAGAACCTCTTTCAGTACACCGATCAGCTTCAAAGCTGTATCTGTGGAACACA
>UZAN01050203.1:0-19324 GCA_900618425.1 Echinostoma caproni
TCACCTCATTTCGTGCACACATTGAAAAGTGGAAAAATTTAAAAATGTAACACAGATGTACGCCACAAAAACACTAAACAAAGCTGTTTACGCAAAACGAAATACTATCACGAACTCCGTAAATCTGAGTGACGTGTGATCGGTCACTGAATTATAAAAAGTGCCTCGGTTTAACCTAGGCAGTGTATAATAAGTGAAATATCGGTAGATATTCCACTTTGTTAGTATAAATAGGTTGTAGCAGAAAGCACGTCAAAATTCAAACAGGTACGTACCGCTATTGGGGTACGTAGAGGGGTTCTCGGACGGGGCTTGAAGATTTTTTTGCTGTGCCCTCGGGTNTGAGCATTCCCCTATCAACGCTATACAATGGAAACAGATCCATCGCAGGGAATTATGTATCGTGTATAGGTAGTAGCACTTTTTGTCAGCTTACTACAGCGCTTATGATACCAAAGATGGCACCGTTCGCATTGGATACCCTCGGCCACAAACTCTCCACAGCCGCCATACTCGTTCACCTCATTCTGTGCATACATTGAAAGGTGAAAAAATTTAAAAATTTAACAACGATAAAAATGACTACTTTCAAAACTGGAAAAATGGAAAAATGGAACACAGATGTAGACCACAAAAACAGTAAACAATCTGTTTACGCAAAACGAAATACTACCACGAACTCTGTAAAACTGAGTGACCTGTGATCGGTCGCTGAATTATAAAAAGTGCCTTGGTTTAACCCAGGCAGTGTATAATAAGTGAAATATCGGTAAACGTTCCACTTTATTTGTATAAATAGGTTGTAGCAGAGAGCACGTCAAAATTCAAACCGCGTGCGGGGTACATGTGTTCGTACTGGCATGCGTTTATGGGCATTCGATAACCTTGAATGATTGCAAAATATTTGTCTAAATGAACTCCCACCAATGCGGTTGTGGTAATCGGGCAGTAAGATCTGATGGGAACACATCATCATCGTTGATACCATATCGCGAAGTACAATGAAGTGAACTTCACCGATTGCTGCCAAACGCATAATGCATCCGAGGTAAGTGAGAACGTGTAAGCAGGATAGGGACTGAGTCTATAGTTATGAACTGGGAAATAAAGCGAACCTCTGTGGTCAATACATACAGTACACTGTTCAGCTGTGAACACTAATTCAAGCATGCTTGTCTGATAAGAAGTGGCAACAAAAACACCACTGCTGTCGCTTTGCTGTTATCAACTTCAGTGTCTCCAACCATCCGATTATGCAGTATGTTGTACCTCAATCCGGAAGACGAGAGACACTTACTCTACCTAATCGCTCGGTGCATTACTTCATACCTCGTCTCCACGTCATCTGCTGGCCGCCATGTGGATTTCTCCAGTCTGAAGTGAACATTGCAAATAAGGCCCGGTGCCTGAGGTGACCGCAAGATATAAGCAAAACGTTTCTCTAACTCCTGACTACGTACATCTCGGTTACTAACCACGTTAGCTCTATCCCAAGTGGGCCAGACTACGAAAAGCGTCGATTGTTGAAAACCGCTACGTGAGGGGTGTCTCCAACGAGTAAACTCATGGCCTCACATCCGTAAAACAGGTTTGATCGTACAGTGGCTTAGTAAACTCAACTTTTCAATGTCACGTCTTTGCCACAGGTGTACGTTAAATTTGGATTTGTCTTGCTTTACGACAGTGCTTGAAATGGAAGCTTGACAGTTTCGATCGCAGGAGGCATAATCCGTTTCTTTTATTTGTTCCATGTCATATGTTTGTATGTTTTCCGTTATGTCATGATCCACTACCTCAACCGCGCGAGGTCATTGTCTCCCAAACCCATCTTAATCTAAAATTTGTAAAATCAGAAGACATTCCCAATTATTTTGAAGTGATTCATAACCTTGCGTGCACAGATCATACGAGGGTTTATTGTTGGTGGGACACATTTTAACAGATTTATCCCACTCAGACAGAAAACAATTTTGATTCACAGTGTAACATTTCGTGAGCGCAAAATCTGTTCTGATAGTGTGTTAGATAAAGAAAAAACAAAAATTAGGGATTTTCTCAGAGAAAACGGTCATCCCAAACGGTTATTCAAGGGGAAATTTCAGGAAAATGAACTATCCGAACAGGTTCACGAGACTCAAAATAATAAGTTATCCATCCGTCTACGTTTTCGAAAAGAGATGCGATGTATACAATCTTGAACAAACACCTGACGCGTGCAAAGAAGCGGACCTATAACGCAGCTCGACCATCCTGTGTATTCAAAGGCTCACCCATCCTATGAACTAGCCTCAAAGATGGGCTGCCCACGTTAGCGACTTCTATGGTTATTTACTTATTCAGGTGCGTTTGTAATGCAACTTATATTGGCGAGGCGACTAGTCCAACGGATGAACGAACACTTTCCTAGCTGGTTGCGACAAGAAGGACTAGGGAGTATAGAAAGCGTCATTATTGGTCATCTAGTGGATACACGCCATCAACTTAGATCAGACAATGCGTTCCCACTAACATATGACCGCTATTCCTCGCCTTTAGACATTCGCGGACTCAGACGCATGAATGGGTTTAGTTTTCACTTGTGGCCTACTGGACTCCATGGTCTTTGATTTTTAATGTATTCTACTACCTTTAGGAAGCGGACCGCTGCTATGCAAAGGGTGTATGGAAAACACATGTTGGGAATGGCGGTGGTAGCGGAGTTCGAACCCAGGATCTCGGGAGATTATTTTGACGATCTTACCACTCCACCACTGCCGCCTGGCGTGCTTTATCTGAATTTTTTCTTATTGTATATCGTTTGTACAATATAAAAAACATTAATTGTTGTAGGATAGCATAAGAGTCTCGCCGTGTTGAGATGTTCCTTTGTATTCATCAACAAAAGTATTGGTAACTAGACTGGAAGATCATGAGCGAAGGAGAAAAAGCCAAGGCTAAAGCAGCAAATCGATAAACGTACCATTTTAGGGTGAACTTCGTTGTCTAAAGAGGAAATGAAATGAGAAATTAAAGGCTGGAAAGCACTGGACAGTTGTTTCAACCTCGATGGTTCTCATCATCAGTGTGAATCCATCGGCCCAACGAGGAAATTCAGCATGGAATAAACACAAACCCTGCATAACTTTCATGTACCGAACGTGCAACTGTTGTAGGTAGAGTGCACAAAGCAGAACAGAATAGATGACAAACTCATCATTTCTAATAGAATATGAAATCAGTAAAACTGAAAAGGGACAAAATTTTGTACAAACGTGTTTTCTAGTTGATAGAAGAGTGAAATTTGTCGTATACAATGCAAAATATGACCAAATAAAAGTCAGTATAATTTGCAGTCTGGATGGATATTACCGATTTATGGTAACCATCCCAGCTGGGTACCAGCTAACGAAAAATCTGCCCATTGGTGGAATAGTCACAGCTACAACAGCTACAGCAAGGTCCGAGAGGAGTTGCTCATAATCTAACAATCACGCTTCTCGTAAAAGGATACTGACTGCACTGACTTCTATGTGAGAAAATTGATCTTGAAATGATGTAGAATAAGTCTACTAGGGAAACGTGAAAAAAGTTGCAAGGTGAGAATTGAATTGTGTTTAACGAAAAGGTGCTAACAGAGAGAAGTATTAAGCACGCTATCTGCTTGACTAAAATCGGGAGACAGAAAAACAAAAACGCTCTCACCACTGATTTGCCGGTCACCATTTTCTTCGCGTGAAAAATCGTGCTAGTAACGAAGCTGCGGAATACGTTTTTAAACTAACGGTAAGCATGTTGATTTGATGGAAACAATTAGGAGCTAAAGAGTAAAGCGCTTGAAGAACATCAGTAAGCATGCTCTGCGTGAATTCCTTACAACATTTGCTTGGCCATGAAATCATCCCCATGGATGAATGATGCACACAGCAATCTGTATTTTATTACCCTATTGATTAAACCCGACATGAGCATGGGAAAAATGGTTATTATTATCCGAAATAGATCACGTGCATACGTGGAAGAATGTGGAACCTTACATTGTCCAGAATTTCATTTATAACAAGATAATCAATAACCGATGTGGCCAGAAAAAGTGTAATAGCGTTGGCTGAAGATATGACCTCACTTTCAACCACTATCGAAAGTGAAGGAAATGAGGTTCACTCATGTTGTGACCAGTTTTGCGATGTGATCCTACCCGTCTAAGTTTCAGAGTCCACGCGTGACATTTTGCGCTGGTAAAATCCCAAGATTGGAGAATGCAGTTATTTGTTTTATGCTGTGGTGATGCAGTGTTCGGTTCGCCTGCTCGTACCTTCATGCACACAGGTTGATAATGCAAAACAAAATATTTTGGCCATGAATACAGTCTACTTCGCTGTTTACTTACCGGCAATCTTGGACGAGGGGAGAGTGATGTAGGTAAGCCAGGACACTTTTGCAAAAACACTGTTGTCATCGTTGAACCAAAGACCTAAATCCGAGTGATATTTTGGTTCACGAACGCTCGTGTAATGTCACCGCAGCAATCCTCTCCCTTTTCCTATGCATCAAATTCAAAATCTGCACCGCTCCACTTTTTCGTTCAAAACATTCATACAATCCAATCGATCACTCTTGTTTCCATGTTTTTGCCCGCGATTGTCAATGGGTTTAACGGTCGAAACATTATAACAATCACTTTGGACAAGAATGGTGTAAATTTTTCACCGATTCACGACAAACTGTCAGTTTGCACTGCACAGTCGAATGATGTGGACACCCAGTTGCGGGTATAATGAGGATGAGGAGTAAAAATTGTGCACTGAGTGTAACTCTAGCTTTAAAACCGATCCGAGCGGTCGATAATGACCGCTGTTACACTGCGTGCAAGTGGTCGATCTACGCAAGGCCTTTTATGCGAACAGTTAAGATCTAAATGGCGGGGGGGGGAACGGCTTCATTTCAGATAATTACTTTAGGTAACAGAATGGGCGAACACTCAACATCCATGTAATCACTATACACCGAACATCAAACAAGGAACAACATGGAAGCTAAAACAAACAGAAAAACAATAACAATACTACATTAGGCTCATTATAATACATTATGCTCAGATCATTCTTAATCACTTCTGGAATCGCGGAAACTATGGACAAATAAATTAGACTTGGGAACTTGTGAAATTTAACTCCGCGAATCGATGTGTTTATGGTGGGGGGACAGGTGCATAACGAAGGATGTCACTTTCTAATGCCAACAAAGGAGGTTATTTTGCTAGACTCGCACTTCTGAAGCTAAGTACTGAAGGGAATGGGAGAGCTTGGAGGTAAGATTGGATCATTACTGAATAGACGAGATGAAGTGACAGATGATCACAGAGGATCACAGACAAAAAGAGAAAATAGCGATTGAAGCGAAATTTTTTTCTATGAGGTAAACGAGAACGAAAAGTGACTGAAGTCACCAGTTTGCCCATCTTGAGGAGAACGCCTTGATGCGATTGGAAGACACAAGAAATATTTCATCGAGGTGTCTCGAAAAATGGGTGTTCATTCACTTAATCAGTAAAACGAATGATGAGGACGGAAGCTAATACAATTTTGCGCATTCACAGACCCTGAATGAAGAAAAACTATCACGTTAAAATATCTATTGGTGATGTTCAGTTCTTCGCCGAGCTTGGCAATTGTATTGCAAACGTTTCATCACCAATCGAGGTGTCATTCTCAATGCAGTTACTGCTTTGAGATTGGTGAAGAAACGTTTGCAATACAATTGCCAAGCTCGGCGAACAACTGAACATCAAATTATACCACCCGAGCTACAAAAACAACAATCAACACTTTTGTGTACAAAACTGTCATATCTATTGGTGTTCGAACTCCGACGCCGGTATAAAGATCAAGCCAAACTTGTTGGTATTCAAACTTACGAGGTTTATCTGTGGAAATGAATGGGTCAGGAGGGAGTAAGTCAACTATTACACCGTCAGAAAATACCTAATAGAACTGGTGCACTAATTCTGAGGCTTACAAACAGCATGGGTTTCCATCATGCATGAAACCATTGGTGATATTTTGCACATATATACACATACTTGATCCATCTTCGGTGACTGACGTGCTTAAACTTGTGGAAGTTTTATGCGATTAGAATATTGCTTTAATATGAACCTTACACTTTGTGAATTAAGAATAGCATACTTGCCAGTGTACAATTGTCCCCAAGTTTCACATTTGACTTTGATTGAGAAAAGTACATATATAATGCTCATGCAGACTAAACAATCACATCTTAGTGATTCATCTCAGTCTTCGTGTTTCGTCTTGCGGCGGCCTGCTCTCTGAAACCCGCAAACATCAGAAGCTGTGCATATCAGAACAATCTTTCCAAAATCCAGCTCACAAATACGTGTTGCCGTGTTGTCATACACGTTTCATCGCGGTGCATACAGCAGGTTTATCGAATAAGAGCGATAACCGGTGTATATTATGCTTGGGTCCCACTGCTCGACAGGACGCACGGGACAACCGAATGTAGACCGAGTGGGCTGTCACCGTCGATGGACAGAAGTTTCTCGTCGAAAGGGATCACTGGCTACCGGGAAAAGAGAGGGCAAACATAAACACAATGAACCAAAAGGTTCAGTGAAACAGGACACCCAAACTGATTGGCACGTTGCCAAGGGTGTTACATGTGCTCTATCAAATTATTGTCCGGCTGCTGAAGGAACATACAGCCAATCAACCAAGGTCCTGATTTTCGTCATGCAATGCCCATAATCTCCACATAGATGACCTGGGTTCTGTGTAATATTGAATGACTGAAGATTCCGATCGTGACACTGTAGAAAAAAAATAAGAGTAACGAACAGGCTCGAATCTGATAAATTATTCCTTAAGTGAGACCTCAGCCAAAGAATTATGGGAACGGTCAAATATAATATCCGGTTTTGTGTCAGGCTAGACGGCTTTGACAAACTGTTTTTTGTCAACACATAGTTGGTCGTACTGACGTTATTACTACTGCTTCTGTTGTTGCAAGATGAAGTTGATGGAGGTTTTTTGAAGGCTTAGGGAAACGCTGAAGGCGATTTTAAATGATTCTTCATTTACCTCCTGTCCGTTATCCACAATATGCGCTATCATGTTACTAGATAGATACTAGTTATAGTTCTTTTGATCCAATTTTTGGACAGGCTGGTTTATTTTCCTTAAAGTTTTGAAAAAAACGACCTATTCTTTCTGCCTATGCTGCATGCCGAATGTTAAAAAAACAAAAAATGGGAGAGAAAAAGAGATCGGCGGTTTAAATCTTAGTATTAATGAAAAATATAGAAAAGCGATTCAATAGCGGGACACCTTGGTAACTGAAACGTACCCCACGGTCTGTTTACATATGCATTTGAACGAAAGGCACACGTAGAAATATTTTCGGTTACTGTTACCACCAGTGGTCCTTCAGCTGTAACAAGTTGATTCTCTTCAGGATCTTTTTCAGTAACCAACATCTAATCGTGTCTATCTGAACTGGTTCAATGGCTGTTTCGAAATTAGTTCGCCATTCCATTTTCCAGTGATGCACATAGAGATGAAATAACTCACGTTTAGTAATTCACTTTAGATTTGGAACGATCGATCCTCCATTTCATGGCGTAGTGTGATACATGGTGATGCATGGACGGGAAAACCAATCAGACAGAGCACTAACGGAATCCCAGAGTATAACCCGATGCAAAGTTCGAGACAACGTGAAACAGACAGGGCGATAAAGCGACAACCTGGAGTACGACCTACAGCTGACCGTAAACAAACAGTCCTAGGATGACCCAACCACAGGGCTATTGAGCGATATGCTTTTCTCAACTATCCATTTAAAATAGTAGGAACAACACAAGTGAGAAGCTGTCTGCTGTTTCGTTAAGATACTGCTAAAACTAGGGATATAAGTATATAACATGATTTGCTCTTTGTCATACTGCGCGGTTAAGAATGAGCTACATTTATTCAAACGCTTTTGGGTGAGTTGAGTTTGAGCTTGCTTGATACGCGTTTGTCCACTTGACAATCATATTACTTTGATTTTGAGTGGGATGTAGAGTGAGGTGGAGAAAAAAAACACTTATTTCAACAAGATTGACTGGTACAAACCGTGGCTGAATAAAAGCTACTCTCTAATGATAGGAGGAAAAAATGGATAGACAACTTCGAAGATGTGAATGCGTGTGATATTGCATCAATGTGTGGCTCGCTATCAAACGTGGCGCAAAAAAACCATCATCTGTTATTGGCAGAAACATTTTGAAACAGATCACGTGGTACACATTTTTCTCTGTGTGGAAAAGAAGTGTGGAAAATGAATGAAATCTAACACTTTCTGTTTGTGTGGCTGCTTGTAGCTGACAGAACCATTCAGTTGTCCTCCTTTGGATGGTGATCTTGAAGTGCACGAACAAAAGGATCACATGAAAAGTGATGATGATTAGATGAACCTGAACGTGACTTTATGCCAGCATTTGTCTAGCACGTGTTAACGGTAGTTTATTAGTGCTGATTCCATTCAGCTCCGCACCATTTTGTGTGACCCAATAAACTCGTCCCATTACGACTAGCGTACCCGGAACTTTTCACCCCCAACCGATCCTATTTGCCCCATTACTTGCAACTGTTGCTACACCGCCACCCTCGACCAATTTGACGCCCCTCCCCGTCAGACACTCACATGACCTCGCCGAGTGTCTAACTGTATTGATTCCCGATAGAATGACCTCAGTGGAGTACCTGGGTGTCACCATCGACAGCAATCTTCGTTGGTCTACACATATTTACAACTGTGTGAGAAAACTGAGACGCCTATCTTTTCAGTTACGCGAACTCAGGCAATTCCGAACCCCACAATCAGTCCTGTCATCTTTCGTTCATCAATGCGTTTTACCCATTCTACTTTATTACTCTCCTGTAGTGTTTCCCGGTCTTTTAAAACACGACTTTAAAACAATTCGCCGCGGTTTGGTGATAATCAGTCGTGCATCACTAATCCCAATTGAGTTATTAATCACAAATCTCATTGATAGTCACATCAAATCTTGTTTTAAATTTGCTCACAAGATTCTAGATGACCCTCTTCATCCACTACACCCTGATCTATCGTCTTGTCGTTCCCATCCGTCCACACGCTCCTCATTTCGACAACTATCCTCTCGCATTAACATTTAAAAAATTCCCCTGTACCCTACCTGGCCCGACTACTCACCAAAAAGGAACAGGTCTCAAATGAACTACGTCAAATGCTTTGTACATGATACGTGTATCACCGACCTTGTTTACCTTTTGTTTTGATTATTTTTATTTCATTCTGCGTGACGAACAATGTACATTTTTAACTGAAATGTAAGCATATATGCTTACATAAGTTACAAATACAATACCATAGTATGTCCACACTCTGATTTGTCCCTACACACTCTCTTTCACACACACGCATACCCAGCTAATCCGCACAACCGTCTGATTCATGCACGTGAACGACAATCATGCCGTGGTTGTTCCTCTAATGGTTCTTGACCTTGAACTTGCGACATTTAATCGGTCTGGATTAATCACTGGTCCCTCATATGCATGTGCACGAACCTTGCCCGATTCACTGTTGTTGTTGGTGGTGGTGATTGACACTATGTTTGATTGTTCAAATAGTTGTTTGGCAGATTTCAAGTTTGTATGTCGATTGTGAAAAGTTCAGTAGCCTCGGTGGGATTCGAACCCACGCATGGACGCCGCCTACACTTAGTACGCGCACGCTCTACCAATTGAGCTGCGATTGTCTCACTTGTTCACTTGTTCCGGTGAAAACAGGAACAACTATTAGGAAAGGAAATTAAAACAGAGGCTGAATACATTCTCCATGCATATTGGAGTTATGAAAAAGTCTACGGAGAACAAATGATTATGCTTAAGACCACCCCTCTCGCAACTTGTGCTCGAACGTGAAAAATGTTCAGTGAATCTAACCAACCTCCCTTGTGTGATTTCAACGGCAACAACTCCTTCCTAGAAGTTAAGTGACCGTTAATTAAGTATGCAAAACAAATGAAAATTGAAAGCGGTTGTTCTTGAAAACGTAATTTGATGTCAAACATTCGTCTGATGGTGCCAATTAGTCAAACACGCGTGTGCTCCTCGAGTTATACCGGTCGTAGGATATAACCAACAATCGTGCATACTCACTATTAAATTGAAGATGGGGAGAAAAAGCGAGAATATTTTCAGTTCAGCCGCGTAAAAAGTAGGGTTTAATGCTCTTGAGAGTGACCTTTCGAAGAGTTCTTTAATACCATCGTTGACAAAAGGTAGATTGATAAATATTGATTGAAAATATTCTTTTCATCCTATCCGGCCATTGCTCAGAAACTCAATGATCAACTGCCACTGTCCACCATTTCTATGTGTCTATCAATTCACTTGCTCCTGTGGAGCCAGTTATATCGGTCGTACCGGTCGGCAGTTGACTAAACGGATTTAAGAGCATCACCCGGCCTGGCTGAGAAAAGGACCATCAAAGGCCATTCGTAGCTCAATTGTGGAATATTGTGGAACATCAACACGGGGCATACGGCAGATGTTGAATGGTCATTTACAGAACTCCGATTAATCTGACCAAACAATTGCGGCAAATTACACTTTACACAGCCGAAGCGGTAGCGATTCGTATCTACCACCCCGAACTGTGCAAACAAAAACGGATCGTTCACGTATTGAGTATGCCATGGCCCGACAATATGACGTAATTGACCTTTGTTCAGAAAATCAAACGATGATTGAATGACCGTGTTACGCAATTTGCTTAGATAAATGATTACAACCCGTAATTCCCCCCCTCCTTCATCCCGGTTTATTTTGTAAAACATTACTTTTGTTGCCACCTTTTGATCATATATTAATGTAGAAGCTTGAGAATGAGTAATCGAAAAGAATTCTTCGCTTCACTGGTCTTTTCAATGATCTACGGGGAGATTTCAAGAAATACTGTGGAATGATTGTAGCTTGGGATGCTGCTGTTGATGTGCAGTCCGAGTTCAAATTGTTGTTCGCGAATATTTCGTTGCCAGGCTAAGCAACATCATCATGGCATCTTCAATACCTAACCTGACTATGAAATGTCTTCGTTCAGCGATTTCAGCTTGGAGAACACATCAACCTCTTGGAAAGTCTTTTTCAGTCAGTTATGTACATAGCGAGAGGAGTATGACGCACAATTTCTCCATGAATATCCATTCGAAATTTGGATTGGGTGCTGCGTATAGTTTATTTGGGTCGTTATCAGTGTGATATATCCTCAAGTTAAGTTCCAAACTGAGGCATTATTTATTGTAGTAACGCAAAACTCGCTACAGCAAATTGAACAGCAGTGGACAAGCGTGTCACTAGAACACGGATAATCATCTGTGACCTTCTTTCCGGTAGTACGTTGATTTAACGCTTCTTATGTGTTTTGCGGCTAAAACATGAAATGCGGTACACCACGCCGAAAGGTCATATGGAAATTTTGACTAGTCAGAATATGAGGGTATCAGACTACTCTGATAAATCAGCAATTTCTGGTCACAGCGGTATCCGTTCTCAACTAGGACAGGTGTATATAAGTATTCATTTTTATCTACTGTAAAATTTCACAAAAGGGAAGGGATGCGGCCAGTCAGAGATTGCTGGGAGGTACATAGAAATACAGAACAGGTGCAACAGCGATCCAATTCGAACGGCCAATATGCTGATCTCTTTATCGATCAATACAATCAAGCATCGCACACCTGATTGCACTGGTAATTGCATTGCTTTATGACCCCTAGTTCATTTGTCCTATGCATGCATCACGGATAACTGGCACAAAGTTTCATTATTTGGTGCTTCATAGTGGTGACTTCCAACCACAGCAACAGGGCGAACTGATTAGCAGTGCTATTATTGGCTTACTGTTCAATTGTAGCTTATTCCGATACGCAAGTCTTCAGTGAATGAGGCAATTAAACTGAAATTGCTCGTGGTATTCGAAAAAAATTGTGTGAATTTGTGTTCCGTATGTTTAATTCGTGCGTCATATTTCTAACAGTTCAGCTTGAATTGTTTCATTCCATATCATTTTCGATCTTGTTTTTTGTACTCTCTCCTTTGTCTTGCGTCTGTTCCAGTAACTCTTCTTATGCGCATCGATTTATTCTTTCTTCACCACTGGGAGAGGGATGTGGTTTTCAGTCATCGCAACCCTAGTCATTCATCAATCAGTCACTGACTGAAACAAATCTTGCGTAGTTTTTCTACCTGATGGTCGAATCCTTTCGCCTTCCTTTTATCGATTAGATCGACCGATTTGATCAAGATGAGTTTCTGAGCTTATGGCTGTACTCCCACTCCTTGGCTGAACTGTGCCCGCTAATCCCAAGCAAGGACAACAAATCGGTCGTGTGTGAGATCTCGGAAAGGCGCATCAATCCCTGTCGTTCAAATTATTCATCCGAGGAGAACAGTTGCAATAAAGAAGATCAGCCCACCTTATTGTCATAGCTTTAACATCCAAGAAAAAATCAAATGTGCTGTGCATTACAAGAATATCGTTAAAATAGATTAAAGAACTTCAAAGAGTTTCTCCTAGTATGCTCGACGGAAAATGTATTGATCAATGAGGTTCGCAGAAGCCGGTCGGATCTAATCGACGCTTTCAGGGATGGGATTATTGAACCAAGCGGCTTGGTCACTGACACGCAAATGCACGTTGGTCCTACGGGTAATGTGTACGGTGTCCGAATATCATCCAACCGGAAGGAGTGAAATAAATTGGATTCTGAGAACAATTAATCACATCAATAAAATGATACGTGGTAGTCATACGACTCGAAATCCGCAACAATATGTAAACTGATGTACCACATTCTTCGAACCGATTAAAAATCTTAGAATTGTTTTAAATTACTGACCAAATGTCAAAACTACCAGGAAACCGGATTCCAGGACCGCCGTGGAGTACGGCTGTGTCAGAATGTGATCTCCTAGGTGATGTTATAATGACCACCATCAACAACAAAATCAACAAAATCCAATATGCAGTGAGCATATTTGACAATCGACGTCACACTAAAACGGCCATCAAACTTGGCAGTCGCTTTAGACGTAAGATGAAAGTTCACGGATTTAGCTGTCAGTCAGTCTTTGTAACCGATGCAACTTAATTTCAACATCCAGACTACTTTATAAATATATATATATATATATGTATGTATGTGTGTGTGTGTGTGTGTGTGTGTGTGTGTGTGTGGATGGGTGGGTGAGTGGGTGTGTGCATTCAAGTCGACTGGATGCCCAATTTATGCGTGCCTTTCTAGCACTGAAACGGACTGATTCCCGGGACATCAGATGCAAGCAATATGCTCTTTTATCAATCAGTTTTCCGTAATTCATTCAAAGCACATTTTTCTGGAGGACGCGTCTATCAAACGTCAAAACATGCTATTTTTGAGGATCTCCTTTCGAAACATCATCTACCTTCCAAATAATTCATGACTTATCGGTGCAGGTGTGAATTCTGCGAAAGATAGGATTCTTCTCTAATAAAAAGAACTCAGTTCAGTCCTCCATTCATAAACTGCTTTACTATCTTCAGTTATTTCATTGCATTGGAGGCTGTCTTACTGATTCTCGCACATGGATACTATGATATGAGGATAAAAGTACATGCCACAGTACAGTGAGGTATAAAGATTCACAGAAAATGATTTCTACCTTTCCGTCACTCAAGAAACGTGTGCGTCATTCATTCATCCATGCACTTTCTGCGTAAACATCCATATACCTCCGTGTGCAAATGAAAGTGGTAATTACCGCGCACAGTAGGAAATGTTCCATGAACGGGAACGTCTCCCAGACAAACCGATGCTGTTACGGGGATAGGCGTTCAAATTAAATGAAAAGCTGAAATTTAAAAAAAATGGTTGTGCTTCTGGTTTATATAACATTTCACGTAGAACAGTGCAACAGAAGCCTAACGATCGTTTTGCAATTTCCCTGAATCCAATATTTTTCCCGTTTTCCGAACAACACAACTGTTTGGTCTCTGTTGGAATTGGAATAATGATAATGTAGCCTAAGATTCTTGCGAGCCATCTGTCAAACAATCATTTGGCTGAACATGGTGCTGCCTAAGCACTATCCAAAACTGTGGGCACCAGTCCGTTCAGACGAGATGATGTTAAATGTGTACACCGACGGTCACCTTTGCGAAGCCTGATCACGGAAGTGGTGAGGCAAACACGTGAACAGAGTACATCTCATATCGCCTGTACCGAAATTCCAAATCAATGAAGTCAACAATTACCCGAAGCTGTTAAATGCATTTTGTACATCCAATATCCGGTATAACAATCAGACACCGGAGTTTTTTCTCGAAATTCCGCATCAAGCTTGTAATCGTCGCTAAGGAGATAAAGACCGCAAAGTGCTTTTATATTGACTCTCCGCCCCGCCTCCCTCTCAAACCCACTCCAGTGGTCCGCAACTACTCGCTGATACTCACCCGTTGGAGTATGGTGTTCGATGTCTCCATATACGTACTAACAGTTAATATATTGGGCTTTCGTAGAGGACTGGAGTTAATGTGGGTCTGCAGGACCGACAATGCTTTTAGACCAGCACTTAACCCAATGATAAAAAACAAACATCTGGCATGGAGTTCAATTGCTGGATGTCATGGAAGATAATCACATCGGAATGAACTCATCTAGCAAACAAAATCGAGACTTATGACGTGGAATTATTGTGGCTCGGGATGGGTAGAGCACACCGAAATACCAAAATACAGGCATTTGAACCAAGTTCAAATCAAGCATGTATGTAGGTCAATCAGTGATCATGATCAGCACGTACATTTAATTAACGTAAGCTATTCATGTGGTGAGGTTGGCTAAGCTGAAAAAGCACGGAGTTAGACTAACCTTCTGAACTTACGGGTGGAAGGAGGTTATTTAGACGATCTTATGTCTGCTCTCGAAATCGAACGCGGCATAAACAGTTTTTATGCAGTTGGAGCTTACAAACAGATCCATAACCTTTTAGTAGCATTATTAGACATTTTAGAGTATCAAGCTTGGATTAAACATTTAACCCAAAAATTTTGAAATTTAACTAAAATTACCTAGTCGGTATCCCAATATAAAGCCAGTGACGATTGAGGGTTAGTGAACTGTTTCGGCCGGTTCTCCAGTCGATTTTTAAGTTGTGAAGAAAATAAGTTTGGCAAGTAGTCGATAACAGATTTTTCAAATTGTTTTTTGGAAGATTTGAAGTATTTATGTCACGGTTGGGAAAAGTTCAGTAGCCTCGGTGGGATTCGAACCCACACCTTTTTACAGCGCACGCTCGGTGTGGCCTCGTAGCTCAGCTATGTGGGTTCGAATCCCAGAGAGGCTACTGAACATTTTACAATCTTGACATGATAACTGATTTATCATTCAAGTACACATTTATTCCGCAAGATTCGGCGCAACTTTCTCCTAGATGATTCGCTCATTTGAAGCATGTCCGGGGACTCAAGTTGTACTATCCAGTATTTTCTACAAAACCGTGATTATTCTCTGCCCTGAAGCCTGCATTAGGATATACTCCTTTAGCTTTTCATCAGCATCGTTCACAGTACTTTTATATTTCACCAAAACACCGTCGTTGAGAGTTTCTTCTCACGATTCATCTGTTTTGCGTGATTGAAATAACCTATGGGATGGACACGTTTTCTCTGGTGATCCATCAGTAATAGCTTTTTTGTCTGTGTACCAGTGGGCACCCACTATCGATTATTCTTGACTTTCCTGAAGCGGGCTTTTACGGTGCCTGTTGTGTACTATTTAGAGGGTAGTCAAAAGCATGACTGAGGTTGTCTTTTCCATCTCGGATTTTTGTTAAAATTCTTCTCAGGAAAAGTGTTGTTTTGACAAGCAAAATTAGTGATAACATTTATTGCACTTTGTTTGTCGGATCAAGTACCCCTTAGTGCTGAAATTACGGAATCGATCAATCTGGTATTAAATTGTCAGCTCAAGCCCTCCCCCTCCTCCTTCCTCGGTAATCTGCCAGGTCGCTAATACGTGCAAATCCACTTTTTAGTTTACTGTTGCACAATTCATTAGGACAAGGTGCCTCTGGTCACCTACGACGCAACTGGGTACTGAAACTTACATCAAAATTGATAAAAAGAGAAATGTTTCCAATCGTTCGTCTTGTTTTGGATTTCCGGATCTCACGATACAAGGACCCATGGTTTTTGCCATAGGAAATTTTCATTTATCAAAGGAAATATCTGGTTTTGACGGCTAGGTGCTGTTGACCAATATTACTGGCGCGGCAAAATGTGGATCTTTTTCCACTTCAAACTACATTCAACTACAAAATAAGTGATCATTTCTGTTATCGGAGTGATTTGGAGTACACGATAAGTTATGCATGCCATGGATTCAATAAACTTTCTTTCTCCCCCCCCTCCTCCTCCTCCTCCTCAGTCCTTCTCCCATGGCCACCTCCCAATCTTGATGATTGAACTAGGGTTTCACATAGTATAAATCCGTCAGAATTGAGCACTTACTAACATGAGATACCAGTTTGATGTTGCAATTTCGTCCGCCCTGTTATTATGTTTGTTGGGGGAACCCAGCGACTGACCCAAGCCTTGGACCAGTTTTCAAACAAACTCCTCTTAAGAAGCTAGAATTTTGCGATTGTGTTCCTATCAACCACAATCAGTGAAATCTGTCAATATTGTGCTACGGTACTTTGATTCCCTAGCTCATAGATAATCGAATAACATTTAAAACTCGCACAATCGAGGCTGAGATAAAGTCTCTAGCTAATGGTGTATTGATTGTGATGCTGATTGAAAAATCATAGGTAGGATAGATGTGGTCTTGTTTACTCCGTTTAGAAAACTAGTGGTTGTTGTTGTTATTTATGGTAAATTTAATAGCTATCGAAATTGGAAATCGGTTTCAAATAAACGACTTCTGTTTTTATCTTGTTAAGCCAGTAAAACTGTATTCAGGAATCCTAGCGCAACGGTTCGATCGTTTCGCCATCCGTCCTAATTCTAACGCGACCGAGAGGTTGTAGACTATGTCCACGGTCAGCTCAAGTGTATGTTTCCCGGGGATGTTTTAAGTCTCGAGAATGATTCATAAGAAATATGCAGGCGAGAGGATGCGGACGGTCGGGGACGATGCCATTATCTGTTTTACACTGATAGTCGACATTTCTAATGGTCATAGATGTTTCTGGGATACGTTTTCGATATGCACGAATCTTGCCTACCAGTGAAAGAACGCAATCACCTTCACCTTATTCCTCCTAACTGCTACTTTGTTGTGTAAGCTGCGTACTAAAAGAAACATGCTGTCAACATTTGTCATTAGCACTTTCATACATTTTTTTCTATTTTTTAAAAATTTTTCTTAACTCCATTCACGAATTCGGTTTACCAACACATGAGAGCGAATCATTATGGAATCTGTTTGCCACCCTCGACACGTTTTTACCCACAAAACTGTTTAGTCATCTCTCATTTGACATTTTCTTGACCCGTTCGTATTATCGATCATCGAACGTGCACTTTCCGACCGCCACGAATGACTCCATTTCTTCGCTCGTCCACCTAACTCGTTTGTCTTCCCCCTCCAGTAACCGCTATCCCTGACCCTGATACGGTCTGACTCATCCTACCCTCTGATTATCGCATCGGGTTGTTTAATTTTATTCGGATTGGCCCTCTATCTCGCCCATATATCGCATTGTTCCACGTGCACATTATTTCACTTATCGCATGTTCGCCTGACGCAGTGGTGAACTCCCCCGTTTGCACTTTGGTTCTCGATTGACATTGTTTATCTCACCGGTTCAGGCATATCCCCTGAGAACGCCACGATTTGAGGTGTGTTGTTTATGCAATTGTAACGCTTCATGTTTACAGTATCGCATTATCATTCGCTAGTGTTGAGAGTCAAATAAATCTCTAGAACATTTGGACTTGGTTTCTGAGTTTGTGCATCATTCAGCGTTGGCCTAGATATTCGTGTGGATTTAACAATCATATTGAAATGAAAGTATGTGCATGTAGTTGGTTTTCCCGTAGAAGAAACCCGGTCGAAAATAAGGATAAACGCATGTTAAGGGACCTATACGGTTCTTGAGATAAATGCTGTACTATAACGAAAGAATACACACACAATTGATACGATTGATCCGAAACGCGAAAATAACATTCGCACGTGTCTTCAATTTCTGAAGCCATCGAATCCGTTGATTTTGACAATTAACAATTGTATTTTTCATTGAAGATTCCCATATTAACATTTGAGAAAAATAAACGCGAAATAGTGAACAAGCTCGTTTTCGATAATTTCTTCATCTGGCTAATACAGTTATATAAATAGGTAATAGACATATCACATTTGCATCAAGTTTGATGTGTATGAATTGGATTGGTAGATATAATTAGTTGTTTATGTGTGGTTTACAAAGAAAAATGGAGTAGTTGGTGGATGGGAATAGGGACGTGTTACAAGAGGGTTAAGACCGAGTCAAGATTAACCATCACCTGTTTGTATTTTTGGTTTGATTATGCACAAAATGAAACTTAAAAATATTGTCTTGTCATTTTCACCGCGATCATTAAATTCACGCCGGTGCTGCTAGCGGCGTGGCACATTGTTGAGCAATCAGGTGACTGAGGGCATAATTCGATTGGTTGGGATATCAGACCACTTGTTAACTGAAAGACAGGATCGGAATGATGGGATAGGGCAGAACTGATGATGCACAAAAAACATGAAACGAAAGGAGCACAACGTTCATAATTCGTCTTTGTAACTGGAGGATTCTGCAGACAGGGGCCTTGTATCTTCATTTCATCCTACTGATTCATTCCAAGTACGACTAGTAAATGAGTCTTTTAATTTCAGTTCTTTTTGTGCCACGTACTTCAGACAAAAATTGTCGCAATTCCTCACAATCAAACAAGGGTGGCACCAACACAAAGCAGGCGCGCTATTCATTTAGCATAAATGAATGAATTATGTCACGGTTGTTGGAGTGATTGAAGGTCTAAGCAGTTGACGTGAATAGCACCATTATTGTTAAGGTTTTGGTGATGTGAAGCGGAACGAGAACAGTGTGTAATTAGCCACGCCCTGCTCACACTGGTCTTCACCGTGTAGTGAACTTGAGATAGAAATGCATTGCAGTGAATTGCAACATGAATTACGAAGGAGAGTGCCCATCGATACCTGGCAGATCAAGATGTGGTAACTCTGTTGTCGTACCAGTTAGGAACTCGAAATACAGAT